>WEDG01005564.1:0-171097 GCA_017591395.1 Schistocephalus solidus
ACACTATCATCATATACCCGATCGAAACCGACAAAACAACGAGCCCGTGGCTCAATGGTACAAGCGTTTGACTCAGTTACCAAAGGTCGTGGTTCAAATCCCAGGTGTTCCACACTTGGGATTGGGTATGACTGGCTGATGACGGCTAATAAGCCAGAAAATGGCCATTCCGGTCTCCCTTGTCTTTGTCGGTTCCACATTTGCAACATATGCTACACGTCGCTATGCGACCGCCTGTGAGGGCTCTAGTCTGAGTTCCAGGGCACAACGGAACATAAATGTTCCTTAAGCAGATCGGTGAGCTACACACTATCATCATATACCCGATCGCAACCGACAAAACAACGAGCCCGTGGCTCAATTGTAGAGCGTTTGACTCAGTTTCCAAAGGTTGCGGGTTCGAATCCCAGGTGTTTCCACACTTGGGATTGGGTATGACTGGCTGATGACGGCTAATAAGCCAGAAATGGCCATTCCGGTCTCCCTTGTCTTTGTCGGTTCCACATTTGCAACATATGCTACACGTCGCTATGCGACCGCCTGTGAGGGCTCTAGTCTGAGTTCAGGGCACAACGGAACATAAATGTTCCTTAAGCAGATCGGTGAGCTACACACTAGCATCATATACCCGATCGCAACCGACAAAACAACGAGCCCGTGGCTCAACGGTAGAGCGTTTGACTCAGTTACCAAAGGTCGCGGGTTCGAATCCCAGGTGTTCCACACTTGGGATTGGGTATGACTGGCTGATGACGGCTAATAAGCCAGAAATGGCCATTCCGGTCTCCCTTGTCTTTGTCGGTTCCACATTTTCAACATATGCTACACGTCGCTATGCGACCGCCTGTGAGGGCTCTAGTCTGAGTTCCAGGGCACAACGGAACATAAATGTTCCTTAAGCAGATCGGTGAGCTACACAATATCATCTATTCCGATCGCAACCGACAAAACAACGAGCCCGTGGCTCAATGGTAGAGCGTTTGACTCAGTTACCAAAGGTCGCGGGTTCGAATCCCAGGTGTTCCACACTTGGGATTGGGTATGACTGGCTGATGACGGCTAATAAGCCAGAAATGGCCATTCCGGTCTCCCTTGTCTTTGTCGGTTCCACATTTGCAACATTGCTACACGTCGCTATGCGACCGCCTGTGAGGGCTCTAGTCTGAGTTCCAGGGCACAACGGAACATAAATGTTCCTTAAGCAGATCGGTGAGCTACACACTATCATCATATTCCCGATCGCAACCGACAAAACAACGAGCCCGTGGCTCAATGGTAGAGCGTTTGACTCAGTTACCAAAGGTCGCGGGTTCGAATCCCAGGTGTTTCCACACTTGGGATTGGGTATGACTGGCTGATGACGGCTAATAAGCCAGAAATGGCCATTCCGGTCTCCCTTGTCTTTGTCGGTTCCACATTTGCAACATATGCTACACGTCGCTATGCGACCGCCTGTGAGGGCTCTAGTCTGAGTTCCAGGGCACAGCGGAACATAAATGTTCCTTAAGCAGATCGGTGAGCTACACACTATCATCATATACCCGATCGCAACCGACAAAAACAACGAGCCCGTGGCTCAATGGTAGAGCGTTTGACTCAGTTACCAAAGGTCGCGGGTTCAAATCCCAGGTGTTCCACACTTGGGATTGGGTATGACTGGCTGATGACGGCTTATAAGCCAGAAATGGCCATTCCGGTCTCCCTTGTCTTTGTCGGTTCCACATTTGCAACATATGCTACACGTCGCTATGCGACCGCCTGTGAGGGCTCTAGTCTGAGTTCCAGGGCACAACGGAACATAAATGTTCCTTAAGCAGATCGGTGAGCTACACACTATCATCATATACCCGATCGCAACCGACAAAGCAACGAGCCCGTGGCTCAATGGTAGAGCGTTTGACTCAGTTACCAAAGGTCGCGGGTTCGAATCCCAGGTGTTCCACACTTGGGATTGGGTATGACTGGCTGATGACGGCTTATAAGCCAGAAATGGCCATTCCGGTCTCCCTTTGTCTTTGTCGGTTCCACATTTGCAACATATGCTACACGTCGCTATGCGACCGCCTGTGAGGGCTCTAGTCTGAGTTCCAGGGCACAACGGAACATAAATGTTCCTTAAGCAGATCGGTGAGCCACACACTATCATCATATTCCCGATCGCAACCGACAAATTAACGAGCCCGTGGCTCAATGGTAGAGCGTTTGACTCAATTTCCAAAGGTCGCGGGTTCGAATCCCAGGTGTGCCACACTTGGGATTGGGTATGACTGGCTGATGACGGCTAATAAGCCAGAAATGGCCATTCCGGTCTCCCTTGTCTTTGTCGGTTCCACATTATCAACATATGCTACACGTCGCTATGCGACCGCCTGTGAGGGCTCTAGTCTGAGTTCCAGGGCACAACGGAACATAAATGTTCCTTAAGCAGATCGGTGAGCCACACACTATCATCATATTCCCGATCGCAACCGACAAATCAACGAGCCCGTGGCTCAATGGTAGAGCGTTCGACCCAATTACCAAAGGTTGCGGGTTCGAATCCCAGGTGTTCCACACTTGGGATTGGGTATGACTGGCTGATGACGGCTAATAAGCCAGAAATGGCCATTCCAATCTCCCTTATCTTTGTCGGTTCCACATTATCAACATATGCTACACGTCGCTATGCGACCGCCTGTGAGGGCTCTAGTCTGAGTTCCAGGGCACAACGGAACATAAATGTTCCTTAAGCAGATCGGTGAGCCACACACTATCATCATATTCCCGATCGCAACCGACAAATTAACGAGCCCGTGGCTCAATGGTAGAGCGTTTGACTCAATTTCCAAAGGTCGCGGGTTCGAATCCCAGGTGTGCCACACTTGGGATTGGGTATGACTGGCTGATGACGGCTAATAAGCCAGAAATGGCCATTCCGGTCTCCCTTGTCTTTGTCGGTTCCACATTATCAACATATGCTACACGTCGCTATGCGACCGCCTGTGAGGGCTCTAGTCTGAGTTCCAGGGCACAACGGAACATAAATGTTCCTTAAGCAGATCGGTGAGCCACACACTATCATCATATTCCCGATCGCAACCGACAAAAGCAACGAGCCCGTGGCTCAATGGTAGAGCGTTTCGACTCAATTACCAAAGGTCGCGGGTTCGAATCCCAGGTGTGCCACACTTGGGATTGGGTATGACTGGCTGATGACGGCTAATAAGCCAGAAATGGCCATTCCGGTCTCCCTTGTCTTTGTCGGTTCCACATTATCAACATATGCTACACGTCGCTATGCGACCGCCTGTGAGGGCTCTAGTCTGAGTTCCAGGGCACAACGGAACATAAATGTTCCTTAAGCAGATCGGTGAGCCACACACTATCATCATATTCCCGATCGCAACCGACAAAAGCAACGAGCCCGTGGCTCAATCGGTAGAGCGTTCGGACTCAATTACCAAAGGTCGCGGGTTCGAATCCCAGGTGTGCCACACTTGGGATTGGGTATGACTGGCTGATGACGGCTAATAATCCAGAAATGGCCATTCCGGTCTCCCTTGTCTTTGTCGGTTCCACATTATCAACATATGCTACACGTCGCTATGCGACCGCCTGTGAGGGCTCTAGTCTGAGTTCCAGGGCACAACGGAACATAAATGTTCTTTACGCCAGATCGGTGAGCCACACACTATCATCATATTCCCGATCGCAACCGACAAAAGCAACGAGCCCGTGGCTCAATGGTAGAGCGTTCGACTCAGTTTACCAAAGGTCGCGGGTTCGAATCCCAGGTGTGCCCACACTTGGGATTAGGGTATGACTGGCTGATGACGGCTAATAAGCCAGAAATGGCCATTCCGGTCTCCCTTGTCTTTGTCGGTTCCACATTATCAACATATGCTACACGTCGCTATGCGACCGCCTGTGAGGGCTCTAGTCTGAGTTCCAGCGCACAACGGAACATAAATGTTCCTTAAGCAGATCGGTGAGCCACACACTATCATCATATTCCCGATCGCAACCGACAAAAGCAACGAGCCCGTGGCTCAATGGTAGAGCGTTTCGACTCAAATTACCAAAGGTCGCGGGTTCGAATCCCAGGTGTTCCACACTTGGGATTGGGTATGACTGGCTGATGACGGCTAATAAGCCAGAAATGGCCATTCCGGTCTCCCTTGCTTTTTTGTCGTTTCCACATTATCAACATATGCTACACGTCGCTATGCGACCGCCTGTGAGGGCTCTAGTCTGAGTTCCAGGGCACAACGGAACATAAATGTTCCTTAAGCAGATCGGTGAGCCACACACTATCATCATATTCCCGATCGCAACCGACAAAGCAACGAGCCCGTGGCTCAATGGTAGAGCGTTCGACTCAATTACCAAAGGTCGCGGGTTCGAATCCCAGGTGTTCCACACTTGGGATTGGGTATGACTGGCTGATGACGGCTAATAAGCCAGAAATGGCCATTCCGGTCTCCCTTGTCTTTGTCGGTTCCACATTATCAACATATGCTTCACATCGCTATGCGACCGCCTGTGAGGGCTCTAGTCTGAGTTCCAGGGCACAACGGAACATAAATGTTCCTTAAGCAGATCGGTGAGCCACACACTATCATCATATTCCCGATCGCAACCGACAAAGCAACGAGCCCGTGGCTCAATGGTAGAGCGTTCGACTCAATTACCAAAAGGTCGCGGGTTCGAATCCCAGGTGTGCCACACTTGGGATTGGGTATGACTGGCTGATGACGGCTAATAAGCCAGAAATGGCCATTCCGGTTCTCCCTTGTCTTTTGTCGGTTCCACATTATCAACATATGCTACACGTCGCTATGCGACCGCCCTGTGAGGGCTCTAGTCTGAGTTCCAGGGGCACAAGCCGGAACATAAATGTTCCTTAAGCAGATCGGTGAGCCACACACTATCATCATATTCCCGATCGCAACCGACAAAAGCAACGAGCCCGTGGCTCAATGGTAGAGCGTTCGACTCAAATACCAAAGGTCGCGGGTTTGAATCCCAGGTGTGCCACACTTGGATTGGGTATGACTGGCTGATGACGGCTAATAAGCCAGAAATGGCCATTCCGGTCTCCCTTGTCTTTGTCGTTTCCACATTATCAACATATGCTACACGTCGCTATGCGACCGCCTGTGAGGGCTCTAGTCTGAGTTCCAGGGCACAACGGAACATAAATGTTCCTTAAGCAGATCGGTGAGCCACACACTATCATCATATTCCCGATCGCAACCGACAAAAGCAACGAGCCCGTGGCTCAATGGTAGAGCGTTCGACTCAATTACCAAAGGTCGCGGGTTCGAATCCCAAGTGTGCCACACTTGGGATTGGGTATGACTAGGCTGATGACGGCTAATAAGCCAGAAATGGCCATTCCGGTCTTCCTTGTCTTTGTCGGTTCCACATTATCAACATATGCTACACGTCGCTATGCGACCGCCTGTGAGGGCTCTAGTCTGAGTTCCAGGGCACAACGGAACATAAATGTTCCTTAAAGCAGATCGGTGAGCCACACACTATCATCATATTCCCGATCGCAACTGACAAAGCAACGAGCCCGTGGCTCAATGGTAGAGCGTTGACTCAATTGCCAAAGGTCGCGGGTTTCGAATCCCAGGTGTTTCCACACTTGGGATTGGGTATGACTGGCTGATGACGGCTAATAAGCCAGAAACGGCCATTCCTGGTTCTCCCTTGTCTTTGTCGGTTCCACATTATCAACATATGCTACACGTCGCTATGCGACCGCCCGTGAGGGCTCTAGTCTGAGTTTCAGGGCACAACGGAACATAAATGTTCCTTTAAGCAGATCGGTGAGCCACACACTATCATCATATTCCCGATCGCAACCGACAAAAGCAACGAGCCCGTGGCTCAATGGTAGAGCGTTCGACTCAAATACCAAAGGTCGCGGGTTCGAATCCCAGGTGTGCCACACTTGGGATTGGGTATGACTGGCTGATGACGGCTAATAAGCCAGAAATGGCCATTCCGGTCTCCCTTGTCTTTGTCGGTTCAACATTATCAACATATGCTACACGTCGCTATGCGACCGCCTGTGAGGGCTCTAGTCTGAGTTCCAGGGCACAACGGAACATAAATGTTCCTTAAGCAGATCGGTGAGCCACACACTATCATCATATTCCCGATCGCAACCGACAAAAGCAACGAGCCCGTGGCTCAATGGTAGAGCGTTCGACTCAATTTACCAAAGGTCGCGGGTTTCGAATCCCAGGTGTGCCACACTTGGGATTAGGGTATGACTGGCTGATGAGGGCTAATAAGCCAGAAATGGCCATTCCGATCTCCCTTGTCTTTTGCTCTTCCACATTATCAACATATGCTACACGTCGCTATGCGACCGTCTGTGAGGGCTCTAGTCTGAGTTCCAGGGCACAACGGAACATAAATGTTCCTTAAGCAGATCGGTGAGCCACACACTATCATCATATTCCCGATCGCAACCGACAAAAGCAACGAGCCCGTGGCTCAATGGTAGAGCGTTCGACTCAATTACCAAAGGTTCGCGGGTTCGAAATCCCAGGTGTGCCACACTTGGGATTGGGTTTGACTGTCTGATGACGGCTAATAAGCCAGAAATGGCTATTTAGATCTCCCTTGTCTTTTTCAGTTCCACATTATCATCATATGCTTAACGTCAATATGCGATCACCTGTGAGGTCTCTAGTCGGAGTTCCAGAACACAACGGAACATTAAAGTTCCATAAGCAGATTGGAAAGCCACACCCTATCATCATATTCCCCGATCGCAACCGACAAAGCAACGAGCCCGTGGCTCAATGGTAGAGCGTTCGACTCCAATTACCAAAGGTCGCGGGTTCGAATCCCAGGTGTTCCACACTTGGGATTGGGTATGACTGGCTGATGACGGCTAATAAACCAGAAATGGCCATTACGGTCTCCCTTGTCTTTTTCGGTTCCACATTATGAACATATACTGCACGTCGCTATGCGACCGCCTGTAATGGGGCTCTAGCCTGAGTTTCAGGGCAGAACGGCAAATTTAAGTTCCTTAAGCAGATCGTTTTGCCACACTTTTACCACATTCCCGTTTGCGACCGACAGAGCAACGAGCCCGTGGCTCAATGGTTGAGCGTTCGACCCAATTACCAAAGGTCGCGGGTTCGAATCCCAGGTGTGCCACACTTGGGATTGGGTATGACTGGCTGATGACGGCTTATAAGCCAGAAATGGCCATTCCGGTCCCCCCTTGACCTTTGTCGGTTCCACATTATCAACATATGCTACACGTCGCTATGCGACCGCCTGTGAGGGCTCTAGTCTGAGTTCCTGGGCACAACGGAACATAAATGTTCCTTAAGCAGATCGGTGAGCCACACACTATCATCATATTCCCGATCGCAACCGACAAAAGCAACGAGCCCGTGGCTCAATGGTAGAGCGTTCGACTAAATTACCAAAGGTCGCGGGTTCGAATCCCAGGTGTGCCACACTTGGGATTGGGTATGACTGGCTGATGACGGCTAATAAGCCAGAAATGGCCATTCCGGTCTCCCTTGTCTTTGTCGGTTTCCACATTATCAACATATGCTACACGTCGCTATGCGACCGCCTGTGAGGGCTCTAGTCTGAGTTCCAGGGCACAACGGAACATAAATTTTCCTTTAGCAGATCGGTGAGCCACACACTATCATCATATTCCCGATCGCAACCGACAAAAGCAACGAGCCCGTGGCTCAATGGTAGAGCGTTCGACCCAGAATAACCAAAGGTCGCGGGTTTCGAATCCCAGGTGGCCACACTTGGGATTGGGTATGACTGGCTGATGACGGCTAATAAGCCAGAAATGGCCATTCCGGTCTCCCTTTCTTTGTCGGTTCCACATTATCAACATATGCTACACGTCGCTATGCGACCGCCTGTGAGGGCTCTAGTCTGAGTTTCAGGGCACAACGGAACATAAATGTTCCTTAAGCAGATCGGTGAGCCACACACTATCATCATATCTCCCAATCGCAACCGACAAAGCAACGAGCCCGTGGCTCAATGGTAGAGCGTTCGACTCAAATTACCAAAGGTCGCGGGTTTCGAATCCCAGGTGTTCGTGACTTGGGATTAGGGTATGACTAGCTGATGACGGCTAATAAGCCAGAAATGGCCATTTCCGGTCTCCCTTGTCTTTGTCGGTTCCACATTCTGCAACATATGCTACACGTCGCTATGCGACTGCCTGTGAGGGCTCTAGTCTGAGTTTCCAGGGCACAACGGAACATAAATGTTCCTTAAGCAGATCGGTGAGCCACACACTATCATCATATTCCCTGATCGCAACCGACAAAGCAACGAGCCCGTGGCTCAATGGTAGAGCGTTCGACTCAAACAAAGGTCGCGGGTTCGAATCCCAGGTGTGCCACACTTGGGATTGGGTATGACTGGCTGATGACGGCTAATAAGCCAGAAATGGCCATTCCGGTCTCCCTTGACTTTGTCGGTCCACATTATCAACATATGCTACACGTCGCTATGCGACCGCCTGTGAGGGCTCTAGTCTGAGTTCCAGGGCACAACGGAACATAAATGTTCCTTAAGCAGATCGGTGAGCCACACACTATCATCATATTCCCGATCACAACCGACAAAAGCAACGAGCCCGTGGCTCAATGGTAGAGCGTTCGACTCAAATTACCAAAGGTCGCGGGTTTCGAATCCCAGGTGTTCCACACTTGGGATTGGGTAAGACTGGCTGATGACGGCTTATAAGCCAGAAATGGCCATTTCGGTCATTCTTGTCTTTGTCGTTTCCACATTATCAACATATGCTACACGTCGCTATGCGACCGCCTGTGAGGGTCTCTAGTCTGAGTTCCAGGGCACAACGGAACATAAATGTTCCTTAAGCAGATCGGTGAGCCGCACACCATCATTATATTCCCGATCGCAACCGACAAAGCAACGAGCCCGTGGCTCAATGGTAGAGCGTTCGACTCAAATAACCAAAGGTCGCGGGTTTTCGAATCCCAGGTGTGCCACACTTGGGATTGGGTATGACTGGCTGATGACGTCTAATAAGCCAGAAATGGCCATTCCGGTCTCCCTTGTCTTTGTCGGTTTCCACATTATCAACATATGCTACACGTCGCTATGCGACCGCCTGTGAGGGCTCTAGTCTGAGTTCCAGGGCAAAACGGAAGTCAAATGTTCTTTAAGATTTTCGGTGAGCATCACATTATCATTATATTCCTGATCGCAACCGAAAAAGCAACAAGCCCGTTAATCGATGGTTGAGCCTTCGACTAAATTACCAAAGGTTTTGGTTTCGAATCTCAGTTGTGACAAATTGGGATTGGGTATGACTGGCTAATTACGTCTAATAAGCCAGAAATGGCCATTCTGCTCTCCCTACTCTTTTACAGTTTTACATTATCAACAAATGCTACACGTCGCTATACGACCGCCTGTAAGGGCTGTAGTCTGAGTTCCAGGGCACAACGGAACACAAATGTTCCTTTAAGATTTTCGGTGAGCAACACACTATCATTATATTCCTGATCGCAACCGACAAAGCAACGAGCCCATGGCTCAATGGTAGAGTGTTCGACTGAAAATAACCAAAGATCGTGGTTTCGAATCCCAGGTGTGCCAAACTTGGGATTGGGAATGTCTGGCTGATGACGTCTCATAAGCCAGAAATGGCCATTCCGCTCTCCCTTCACTTTGTCGGTTTCCACATTATCAACA
This sequence comes from Schistocephalus solidus, assembly GCA_017591395.1. Lineage (NCBI taxonomy): Eukaryota > Metazoa > Platyhelminthes > Cestoda > Diphyllobothriidea > Diphyllobothriidae > Schistocephalus > Schistocephalus solidus. The sequence goes on from WEDG01005564.1 coordinate 9,724, forward strand.
TATGCTACACGTCGCTATGCGACCGCCTGTGAGGGCTCTAGTCTGGAGTTCCAGGGGCACAACGGAACATAAATGTTCCTTAAGCAGATCGGTGAGCCACACACTATCATCATATTCCCGATCGCAACCGACGAAAGCAACGAGCCCCGTGGCTCAATGGTAGAGCGTTTCGACTCAAATTACCAAAGGTCGTGGGTTTCGAATCCCAGGTGTGCCGACACTTGGGATTAGGGTATGACTGGCTGATGACTGCTAATAAGCCAGAAATGGCCATTTCGTTCTCCCCTTGTCTTTGTCGGTTCCACATTGGCAACATATGCTACACGTCGCTATGCGACCGCCTGTGAGGGCTCTAGTCTGGATGTCTCCAGGGCACAACGGAACATAAATGTTCCTTAAGCAGATCGGTGAGCCACACACTATCATCATATTCCCTGATCGCAACCGACAAAGCAACGAGCCCGTGGCTCAATGGTAGAGCGTTCGACTCAATTAACAAAGGTCGCGGCTTCGAATCCCAGGTGTGCCAGACTTGGGATTGTGGGTATGACTGGCTGATGACGGCTAATAAGCCAGAAATGGCCATTCCGGTCTCCCTTGTCTTTGTCGATTCCACATTATCAACATATGCTACACGTCGCTATGCGACCGCCTGTGAGTGCTCTAGTCTGAGTTTCAGGGCACAACGGAACATAAATGTTCCTTAAGCAGATCGGTGAGCCACACACTATCATCATATTCCCGATCGCAACCGACAAAGCAACGAGCCCGTGGCTCAATGGTAGAGCGTTCGACTCAAATTACCAAAAGGTCGCGGGTTTCGGAATCCCAGTTGTGCCAAACTTGGGATTGGGTATGACTGGCTGATTACGTCTAATAAGCCAGAAATGGCCATTTCCGGTCTCCCTTGTCTTTGTCGGTTCCACATTATCAACATATGCTACACGTCGCTATGCGACCGCCTGTGAGGGCTCGGTAGTCTGAGTCTCCAGGGCACAACGGAACATAAATGTTCCTTAAGCAGATCGGTGAGCCACACACTATCATCATATTTCCCGATCGCAACCGACAAAAGCAACGAGCCCGTGGCTCAATGGTAGAGCGTTCGACTCAAATTACCAAAGGTCGCGGGTTCGAATCCCAGGTGTTCCACACTTGGGATTGGGTATGACTGGCTGATGACGGCTAATAAGCCAGAAATGGCCATTCCGGTCTCCCTTGTCTTTGTCGGTTCCACATTATCAACATATGCTACACGTCGCTATGCGACCGCCTGTGAGGGCTCTAGTCTGAGTTTCAGGGCACAACGGAACATAAATGTTCCTTAAGCAGATCGGTGAGCCACACACTATCATCATATTTCCCGATCGCAACCGACAAAGCAACGAGCCCCTGGCTCAATGGTAGAACGTTCGACTGAATTACCAAAGATCGTGGTTTCGAATCACAGGTGTGCCGAACTTGGGATTATGTATGACTAGCTGATGACTGCTTATAAGCCAGAAATGGCCATTTCGGTCTTCCTTATCTTTGTCGGTTCCACATTGGCAATATATGCTACACGTCGCTTTGCGACCGCCTGTGAGGGCTCTAGTCTGATTTCCAGGGCACAACGGAACATAAATGTTCCTTAAGCAGATCGGTGAGCCACACACTATCATCATATTCTCCGATCGCAACCGACAAAAGCAACGAGACCGTGCCTTAATGGTAGAGCGTTCGACTCAATGAACAAAGGTCGCGGGCTCGAATCCCAGGTGTGCCACACTTGGGATTGGGTATGACTGGCCGATGACGTCTCATAAGCCAGAAATGGCCATTACGCTCTCCCTTCACTTTTACGGTTCCACATTATCAACATATGCTACACGTCGCTACGCAACCACCTGTGAGTGCTCTAGTCTGAGTTTCAGGTCACAACGGAGCATAAATGTTCCTTAAGAAGATCGATGAGCCACACATTATCATCATATTTTCCATATTTCAACCGACAAAGCAACGAGCCCGTGGCTCAATCGTAGAGCATTCGACTGAATTACCAAAGATCGTGGTTTCGAATCCCAGGTGTGCCGAACTTGGGATTGGGTATGACTAGCTGATGACGGCTAATAAGCCAGAAATTGCCATTTCGGTCTCCCTTGTCTTTGTCGGTTCCACATTGTCAATATACGCTACACGTCGCTTTGCGACCGCCTGTGAAGGCTCTAGTCAGAGTGCCAGGGCACAGCGGAACATGAATGTTCCTTAAGTAGATCGGTGAGCCACACACTATCATCATTTTTCCTATTTCAACCGACAAGGCAACGAGCCCGTGGCTCAATGGTAGAGCGTTCGACTGAATTACCAAAGATCGTGGTTTAAAATCCCAGGTGTGCCACACTTGGGATTGGGTATGACAAGCTGATGACGTCTCATAAGCCAGAAATGGCCATTCCGCTCTCCCTTCACTTTTACGTTTCCACATTATCAACATATGCTACACGTTGCTATGCGACTGCCTGTGAGGGCTCTAGTCTGAGTTTCAGGGCACAACGGAAGAAAAATATTCCTTAAGAAGAGCAATGAGCCATACACAATCATCATTTTCCCAATGTTAACCGACAAAGCAACGAGCCCGTGGTTCAATGGTAGAACGTTCGACTGAATTACCAAAGATCGTGGTTTCGAATCACGGGTGTGCCGAACTTGGGATTATGTATGACTAGCTGATGACTGCTAATAAGGCAGAAATGGCCATTTTGGTCTCCCTTATATTTGTCGGTTCCACATTGGCAATATATGCTACACGTTGCTTTGCGACCGCCTTTGATGTCTTATGTCTGATTTTCAGGGCACGACGGAACATAAATGTTCCTTGAGATTTTCGGTAAGTCACGCACTATCATTATATTCCTGATCGCAACCGACAAAGCAACAAGCCCGTTGCACAATTGTTGAGCATTCGACTAAATTACGAAAGGTCGCGGTTTCGAATCCCATTTGTGACACACTTGGGATTGGGTATGACTGGCTGATGTTGTCTCATAAGCCAGAAATGGCCATTCCGATCTTCCTTTTCTTTGTCGGTTCCACATTATCAACATATGCTATACGTCACTATGCAAACGCCTGTGAGGGCTCTAGTCTGAGTTCCAGGGCAAAACGGAACACAAATGTTCTTCAAGATTTTCGGTGAGCCTCACACTATCATCATATTCCCAATTTCAACCGACAAAGCAACGAGCCCGTGGCTCAATCATAGAGCGTTCGACTGAATTACCAAAGATCGTGGTTTCGAATCCCAGGTGTGCCGAACTTGGGATTGGGTATGACTACCTGATGACTGCTAATAAGCCAGAAATGGCCATTTCGGTCTCCCGTGTCTTTGTCGGTTCAATTTCATCATTTCTTCACGTCATTATGCGACCACCTGTGAGGGCTCTAGTCAGAGTGACAGGGCACAGCGGAACATAAATGTTCCTTAAGCAGATCGGTGAGCCACACACTATCATCATTTTCCCAATTTTAACCGACAAAGCAACGAGCCCGTGGCTCAATGGTAGAAGGTTCGACTGATTTACCAAAGATCGTGGTTTCGAATCACAGGTGTGCCGAACTTGGGATTATGTACGACTAACTGATGACTGCTAATAAGCCAGAAATGGCCATTTCGATCTCCCTTGTCTTTGTCGGTTCCAAATTGGCAATATATGCTACACGTCGCTTTGCGACTGCCTGTGAGGGCTCTAGTCTGAGTTCCAGGGCACAACGGATCATAAATGTTCCTTAAGATTTTTGGTGAGCCAAACACTATCATCATATTCTTGATAGCAACCGATAAAGCAACAAGCCCGTGGCTCAATGGTAGAGCATTCGACGCAATTACCAAAGGTCGCGGGTTCGAATCCCAGGTGTGCTACACTTGGGATTGGGTAAGACTGGCTGATGACGTCTCATAAGCCAGAAATGGCCATTTCGCTCTCTCTTCACTTTCACAATTCCACATTATCAACATGTACTGCACGTCGCTATGCGACCGCCTGTGAGGGCTCTAGTCTGAGTGCACGGGCACAGCGGACCATATATGTTCTTTAAACAGATCGGTGAGCAACACAATATCATCTTCTTCCCAATAACAACCGACAAGGCAACGAGCCCGTGGCTCAATGGTAGAGCGTTCGAGTGATTTTTCAAAGATCACGGGTTTGAATCTTAGGTGTGCCAAACTTGGGAATGGGTATGACAAGTGGATGACTGCTTATGAGCCAGAAATGGCCATTCAGTTCTCCCTCGTCTTTGTCGGTTCCACATTTTCAACATATGCTATACGTCACTAAGCGACCACCTGTGAGTGCTCTACTCCGAGTTCCAGGGCAAAATGAAACACAAATGTTCTTTAAGATTTTCCGTGAGCCAAACACTATCATCATATTCCCGGTCGATAAGGACAACGCAGCGAGCCCGTGGCTCAATGGTATTGCGTTCGACTCAATGACAAAGGTCGCGGGCTTGAATCCCATTTGTGACACACTTGGGATTGAGTATGACTGGCTGATGTTGTCTCATATGCCAGAAATGGCCGTTCCGATCTCCCTTTTCTTTGTCGGTTCCATATTATCAACATATGCTATACGTCACTATGCAAACGCCTGTGAGTGCTCTAGTCTGAGTTTCAGGGCACATCGGAACATAAATGTTCCTTAAGAAGATCGATGAGCCACACACTATCATCATTGTTCCAATTTCAACCGAAAAAGCAACGAGCCCGTGGCTCAATTGTAGAGCGTTCGACTGAATTACCAAAGATCGTGGTTTCGAATCCCACGTGTGCCGAACTTGGGATTGGGTATGACTAGCTGATGACGGCTAATAAGCCAGAAATTGAAATTTCGGTCGCCCTTGTCTTTGTCGGTTCCACATTGTCAATAAATGCTGCACGTCGCTTTGCGACCGCCTGTGAGGGCTCTAGTTTGATTTCCAGGGCACAACAGAATATAAATGTTCCTTAAGATTTTTGATGAACCACACACTATCATCATTTTCCCGATCGAAAAGGACAAAGCATAGAGCACGTGGCTGAATGGTAGAGCGTTAAAATAAATAACAAAAGGTCACGGGTTCGAATCCCAGTTGTGCCACACTTGGAATTGGGTATGATTGGCTGATGACTCCTTAAAAGCCAGAAATGGCCATTCCGATCTGCCTTGTCTTTTTTGGTTCCACATTGTCAATAAAGGCTACATGTCGCTATGCGACTGACTGTGAGGGCTCTAGTCTGATTTCCAGGGCACAATGGAACACAAATGTTCTTTAATATTTTCGGTGAGCCACACACTATCATTTTATTCCCAATTGCAACCGACAAAGCAACAAGCCCGTGGCTCAATGGTAGAGCGTTCGACTGAATTACCAAAGATCGGGGGTTCAAATCCCAGGTGTGCCAAACTTGGGATTGGGTATGACTGGCTGATGACTCCTAAAATGCCAGAAATGGCCATTTTTTTTCTCTCTTGTCTTTGACGGTTCAACATTATCAACATATGCTACATGTCACTAAGCGACCGCCTGTGAGGGCTCTAGTCTGATTTCCAGGGCACAACGGAACACAAATGATCTTGAAGATTTTCGGTGAGCCACACACTATCATTTTATTCCCAATTGCAACCGACAAAGCAACGAACCCGTGGCTCAATGTTAGAGCGTTCGACTAAATTACCAAAGGTCGCGGGTTTGAATCCCAGTTGTGCCTCACTTGGGATTGGGTATGACTGGCTGATGACTCCTAAACTGCCAGAAATGGCCATTCCGGTCTCTCTTGTCTTTGACGGTTCCACATTATCAACCTATACTACACGTCACTAAGCGACCGCCTGTGAGGGCTTTAGTCTGTGTTCCAGGTCACAACGGAACAAAAATGTTCCTTAAGGTTTGCAGTGAGCCACACACTATCATCATATACCCGATCACAACCGACAAAGAAACGGGCCCGTGGCTCAATTGTAGAGCGTTCGACTCAATTACCAAATGTCGCGGTTTTAAATCCCAGGTGTGACGCACTTGGGATTGGGTATGACTGGCTGATGATGGCTAATAAGCCAGAAATGCCCATTCCGGTCTCCGTTGTCTTTTTAGTTTACACATTATAAACATATGCTACACATCGCTATGCGACCGTCTGTGAGAGCTCCTGTATGAGTTTCAGTGCGCAACGAAACATAACTGTTATTTTAGATTTTCGGTGAGCCACACCCTATTATTTTATTCCTGATCACAACCGACAATGCAACAATCCCGTTGCTCAATATTAGAGCGTTCGACTCAATTACTAAAGGTCGCGGGTTCAAATCCCAGGTGTGCCTCACTTGGGATTTGGTATAATTGGCTGATGACTCCTTAAAAGCCAGAAATGGCAATTCCGGTCTGCCTTATCTTTTTTGGTTCCATATTGTCAATATATGCTACATGTCACTATGTGACCGCCTGTGAGGGCTCTAGTCTGAGTTCCAGGGCACAACGGAACATAAATGTTCCTTAAGCAGATCGGTGAGCAACTCTCTCTCATCATATTCCTGATCGCAACCGACAAATCATCGAGCCCGTGGCTCAATGGAAGAGCGTTTACTCAATGACCAAACGTTTCGGGTTTGAATCCCAGGTGTGCCACACTGGGGATGGGGTAGGACTGGCTGATGACGTCTAAAAAGCCAGAAATGGCCATTCCGGCCTTCCTTGTCTTTGTTGGTTCCAATTTATCAACAGATGCTACTCGTCGCTATGCGACCGCCTGTGAGGGCTCTAGTCTGAGTTCCAGTTCACAACGGAACATAAGTGTTCCTTTGGATTTTCGGTGAGCCTTACACTCTCTTCATATTTCTGATAGAAACCGACAAAGTAACGATCCCGTGGCTCAATGGTAGAACATTGGACACAATTACCAAAGGTCACGGTTTCAAATCCCAGGTGTGACTCACTTGCGATTGGGTATGAATGGCTGATGCAGGCTTATAATAAAGAAATGGCCATTCCGGTCTCTCATGTCTTTGACGGTTCCACATTATCAACAAATGCTACACGTCGCTATGCGACCGCCTTTGATGGCCTAAGTCTGGGTTCCAGGGCACAACGGAACATAAATGTTCCTTAAGCAGATCGGTGAGCCACAATCTATCATTATATTCCCGATCGAAACGGCCAAAGCAACGAGCCCGTGGCTCAATTGTAGAGCGTTCGACTGAATTAGCAAATATCGTGGTTTCTTATCCCAGGTGTGCCAGACTTGGGATTGGGTATGATAAGCGGATGACGGCTTATAAGCCAGGAATGGCCATTCCGGTTTCCCTTGTCATTGTCTGTTCCACATTATCAACATATTTTACACGTCACTATGCGACCGCCTGTGAAAGCTCTAGTCTGAGTTCCAGGGCACAATGGGACACAAATGTTCTTAACGATTTTCAGTGAGCCACACACTATCATTATATTCCTGATCGCAACCGACAAACCAACAAGCCCGTGGCTCAATGGTTGAGCGTTCGACTAAATTACCAAAGGTCGCGGGTTCGAATCTCAGGTGTGCCACACTTGGGTTTGGGTATGACTAGCTGATGACGGCTTATAAGCCAGAAATGGTCATTCCGGACTTCCTTGTCTTTGTTGGTTCCACATTAGCAACATATGATACACGTCGCTATGCGACCGCCTGTGAGGGCTCTAGTCTGAGTTCCAGGGAACAACGGAAAATAAACTTTCCTTAAGCAAATCGGTGAGCCGCACACTATCATCATATTCCCGAGCGAAACGGACAAAGAAACAAGCCCGTTGCTCAATGGAAGAGCACTCGACTCAATTACTAAAGGTCGTGTTTTCAAATCCCAGGTGTGCCTCACTTGGGATTTTGTATGATTGGCTGATGAATCCTTAAAAGCCAGAAATGGCCATTTTGGTCTGCCTTGTCTTTGTCGGTTCCACATTATCAACATATCCTATACTTCACTAAGCGACCGCCTGTGAGGGCTTTAGTCTGGGTTCCAGGGCACAAAGGAACATAAATGTTCCTTAAGCAGATCGGTGAGCCACACACTATCATCATATTCCCGATTGAAACGGACAAAGCATCAAGCCCGTTGCTCAATGGAAGAGCGTTCGACTCCATTACCAAAGGTCGCGGGTTCAAATCCCAGGTGTGCCTCACTTGGGATTTGGTATGATTGGATAATGACTCCTTAAAAGCCAGAAATGGCCATTCCGGTCTGCCTTGTCTTTGTCGGTTCCACATTGTCAATATATAATACATGTTGCTATGCGACCGCCTGTGAGAGCTCTAGTCTGAGTTCCAGGGCACAACGGAACATAAATGTTCCTTAAGCAGATCGGTGAGCCACACACTATCATCATATTCCCGATTGAAACGGACAAAGCAACAAGCCCGTTGCTCAATGGAAGAGCGTTCGACTCAATTACCAAATGTCGCGGTTACAAATCCCAGGTGTGACGCACTTGGGATTGGGTATGACTGGCTGATGATGGCTTATAAGCCAGAAATGGTCATTCCGGTCTCCCTTGTCTTTGTCGGTTCCACATTATCAACATTTGCTATACGTCGCTATACGACTGTCTTTGAGGGCTCTAGTCTGAGTTCCAGGGCACAACGGAACAAAAATGTTCTTTAAGATTTTTGGTGAGCCAGACACTATCATTTGTATTCCCAATTGCAACCGACAAAGCAACGAACCCGTGGCTCAATGGAAGAGCTTTCGACTAAATTTATAAAGTTTGTGGGTTTTTATCCCAGGTGTGACTCACTTGGGATGGGGTATGACTGGCTGATGACTCCTAAAATGCCAGAAATGGCCATTACGGTCTCCCTTGTCTTTGACGGTCCCACATTTCAATATATGCTACATGTCGCTATGCGACCGCCCGTGAGGGCTCTAGTCTGAGATCCAGGGCACAACGGAACATAAATGTTCCTTAAGCAGATCGTTGAGCCACACACTATCATCATATTTCCAATGGCAACCGACAAAGCAGCGAGCTCGTGGCTCAATGGTAGAGCGTTCGACTCAATTACCAAAGGTAGCGGGTTTGAATCCCAGGTGTGCCAAACTTGGGATTGGGTATGACTGGCTGATGACTCCTTAAAAGCCAGAAATCGCCATTCTTGGCTGCCTTTCTTTCTCCTTTCCACATTGTCAATATATGCTTAACGTCGCAATGCGACCGTCTGTGAGGGCTCTAGTCTGAGTTCCAGAGCAGAACGGAACATAAATGATCCTTAAGATTTTTGGTGGGCCACACACTATCATTTTTTTCCAAATTGCAACCGACAAAGCAACGAACCCGTGGCTCAATGGAAGAGCGTTCGACTCAATTACCAAAGGTCGCGTGTTCAAATCCCAGGTGTGCCTAACTTGGGATTTGGTATGATTGGCTGATGACTCCTTAAAAGCCAGAAATGGCCTTTCCGGTCTCCTTGTCTTTTTAGGTTACACATTATTAACATATGCTACAAATCGCTATGCGACCGCCTGTGAGGGCTCCAGTATGAGTTTCAGTGCGCAACGGAACACAATTGATTCTATAGATTTTCGGTGAACCACACCCTATCATTATATTCATGATCGCAACCGACAAAGCAACGACCCCGTGGTTCAATGTTAGAGCGTTCGACTCAACCAGCAAAGGTCACGGGTTCAAATCCCAGGTGTGCCTCACTTGGGATTGGGTATGACTGGTTGATGACTCCTTTAAAGCCAGAAATGGCCATTCCAGTCTCCCTTGTCTTTGATAGTTCCACATCATCAACAAATGCTACTCGTCGCTATTCGTCCGCCTGTGAGGGCTCTAGTCTGAGTTCCAGGTCACAACGGAACATAAATGTTTCTTCAGATTTTTGGTGAGCCACACACTCTCATCATTTTTCTGATAGCAACCGACAGAGCAACGAGAACGTGGCTCAATGGAAGAACATTGGACTCAATTACCATAGGTCGCGGGTTTGAATCCCAGGTGTGACTCACTTGGGATTGGGTATGGCTGGCTGATGACAACTAAAATGCAAGAAATGGCAATTCCGGTCTCTCATGTCTTTGACGGTTCCACATTATCAACATATGCAACACGTCGCCATGCGACCACCTTTGAGGGCTTTAGTCTGGTGACCAGGTCAAAACGGAACATAAATATTCCTTAAGAACTTCGGTGAGCCACAAACTATCATCATATACCTGATCGCATTCAACAAAGCAACGAGCCCGTGGCTCAATGATAGAGCGTTCGACTCAATTACCAAAGGTCGTGGGTTCCAATCCCAGGCTTGCCAAACTTGGGATTGGGTATAACTGTCTGATGACGGCTAATAAGCCGTAAATGTCCATTCCGGTCTCCCTTGTCTTTGTCGGTTCCACATTATCAACATATGCTACACGTCACCATGCGACCACATGTGAGGGCTCTTGTCTGAGTTCCAGGGCACAACGGAATATATATGTTGCTTAAGATTTTTGGTGAGCGACAACTATCATCATAATTCCGATTGCAACCGAAAAAGCAACGAGCAGTGGCTCAATGGTAGATCGTTCGACTCAATTTCCAAAGGTCATGGGTTCGAATCCCACGTGTGACTCACTTGGGATTGGGTATGACTGGCTGATGAATCCTTAAATGGCAGAAATACCTTTTCCGGTCTCTCTTGTATTTGACGGTTCCACATTATCAACATATGCTACACGTCGCTATGCAACCACCTGTGAGGGCCTTAGTCTGGGTTCCAGGTCACAACGGAACATAAATATTCCTTAAGCAGATTGATAGAGAGTTCGATTCAATTACCAAACGTCGCGGTTTGGAATACCAGGTGGTCCAAACATGGAATTTGGTATGACTGGCTGATGACTTCTAATTAGCCAGAAATGGCCAATCTGCTCTCCCTTGTATTTCTCGGTTACAGATTAACAACATATGCTACACGTCGCTATGCGACCGCCTGTAAGGGCTCTAGTCAAAGTTCCAGGGCACAATTGAACATAAACGTTCCTTAAGGTGATGGGTAGAGAGTTCTACTCAATTAACAAACGTCGCGGGTTCGAATCCCAGGTGGTCCACACTTGGGATTGGGTATAACTCTCTGATGACGGCTAAGAAGCCAGAAATGGCCATTTCGGTCTCCCTTGTCTTTCTCGGTTCTTCTTAAAAATTATATGCTTCACGTCGCTACGCGACCGCCTGCGAGGGCTCTAACGTGAGCTATAGGGCACAAAGGTACATGCATGTTCCTCAAGCAGCTCGGTGAGCCACACACTATCATCATATTGCCGATCGCAAAACGGAAAAAGAACAAACCCGTGGCTCAAAGGTAGAGCGTTAAACTCAATAACCAAAGGTCGCGGGTTCGAAAACCCAGGTGGTCCACACTTGGGATTGGGTATGACTTGCTGATGAAGACTAATAAGCCCGAAATGGCCATTTTTGTCTCCCTTGCCTCTGTTGGTTCTACTTAAAAATTATATCATTCACGTCGCTACGCGACCGCCTTCGAGGGCTCTAACGTGAACTCCAGGGCAAACGGTACATGCATGTCCCTCAAGCAGATTGGTGAGCCATATACGATCATCATATTCCCGATCGAAACCGACAAAAGAACGAGCCCGTGGCTCAATGGTAGAGCGTTAGACACAAAAACTAACGGTTACCGGTTCGAATCCCAGGTGGTCCACACTTGGGATTGGGTATGACTGGCTGATGAAGACTAATAAGTCAGAAATGGCCAATTTCTGTGTTTCTTGTCTTTGTCGGTAATACTTAAAAATTATATGCTTCATGTCGCTACGCGACCGCCTGCGAGGGCTATAACGTGAGCTCTAGCGCACAACGGAACATGCATGGTTCTCAAGCAGATCGGTGAGCCACACACTATCATCATATTCCCGATCGTAACCGACAATAGAACGAGCCCGTGGCTCAATGGTAGAGAGTTCGACTCAAATAATAAAGGTCGCGTGTTCGAATCCCAGGTGGTCCCCACTTGGGATTGGGAATGACTGGCTGATGAAGGCTAATAAGCCAGAAATGGCCATTCCGGTCTCCCTTGCCTTTGTCAGTTCTACTTCAAAATTATATGCTTCACGTCGCTACGCGACCGCCTGCAAGGGCTCTTACGTGAGCTCTAGGGCACAATGTAACATGCATGTTCCTCAAGCCGATCGGTGAGCCACACTATCATTATATTCCTGATCGCAAACGACAAAAGAACGAGCCCGTGGCTCAATGTTAGAGCGTTCGACTCAATATCGTAAGGTCGTGGGTTCGAATCCCCGGTCGTCCACACTTGGGTTTGGGTATGACTGGCTGATGAAGGCTAATAAGCCAGTAAAAGGCCAGTCCGGTTTCCCTTGTCTTTGTCCGTTCGACTTAAAAATTAGATGCTTCACTTGCTACGCGACCACCTTCGAGGGCTCCAATGTGAGCTCCAGGGCACAACGGAACATGCAGGTTCCTCAAGCAGATCAGTAAGCCACACCCTATCATCATATTCCCGATCGCAACCAACAAAAGAACGAGCCCGTGGCACAATGGTAGAGCGTGCGACTCAATTACCAAATGTCACGTTTTCGAATCCCAGGTGTGACTCACTTTGGATTGGGTAAGACTGGCTGATGATGGTTTATAAGCCACAAATGGCCATTCCGGTCTCCCTGGTCTTTGTCGGTTCTATTCAATCATTTGCTACACGTCCCTATGCGACCGCCTGCAAGGGCTCTAGTCTGAGCTCCAGGGCACACAGGAACATACATGTTCCTAAAGCAGATCAGTGAGGCCCACACAATCATCATTATCCCGATCACAACTGAATAAACAACGAGCCCGTGGCTCAATGGTAGTGCGTTCGACGCAAATACCAAAGGTCGCGGGTTCGAATCCCAGGTGTGCCACACTTGGGATTGGGTATTACTGGCTGATGACGGCTAAAAAGCCAGAAATGGCCATTCCGGTTTCCCTTGTCTTTGTCGGTTCCATTCCATCATATGCAACACGTCGCTATGCGACTGCTTGCGAGGGCTCTAGTCTGAGCTCCAGGGCACAACGGAACATGCATGTTCCTTAAGCAGATCGGTGTGCCCCACACTATCATCATATTCCCGATCACAACCGACAAAACAACGAGCCCGTGGCTCAATGGTAGAGCGTTCGACGCAAATACCAAAGGTCCCGGGTTCGAATACCATGTGTGCCACACTTGGGATTGGGTAGGTCTGGCTGATGACGGCTAATAAGCCAGAAATGGCCATTCTGGTCTCCCTTGTCTTTGTGGATTCCATTCCATCATATGCTACACGTCGCTATGCGACTGCTTGCGAGGCCTCTAGTCTGAGCTCCAGGGCACAACGGAACATGCATGTTCCTTAAGCAGATCGGTGTGCCCCACACTATCATCATATTCCCGATATCATCCGACAAACAACGAGCCCGTGGCTCAATGGTAGAGCGTTCGACGCAAATACCAATGGTCGCGGGTTCGAATCCCAGGTGTGCCACACTTGGGATTGGGTATGACTGGCTGATGACGGATTAAAAGCCAGAAATGGCCATGCCGGTTTCCCTTGTCTTTGTCGGTTCCATTTCATCATATGCTACACGTCACTATGCGACTGCCTGCGAGGGCTCTAGGCTGAGCTCTAGGGCACAACGGAACATGCATGTTCCTTAAGCAGATCGGTGAGCCCCAGACTATCATCAAATTCCCGATCACAACCGACAAAACAACGAGCCCGTGGCCCAATGGTAGATCGTTCGACTCAAATACCAAAGGTCGCGGGTTCGAATCCCATGTGTGCCACACTTGGGATTGGGTATGAATGGCTGATGACGGCCCAATAAGCCAGAAATGGCCATTCCGTTCTCCCTTTTCTTTGTCGGTTACATTTTCATCACATGCTACAGGTCGCTATGCGACTGCCTGCGAGAACTCTTTTCTGAGCTTCAGGGCACAACGGAACATGCATTTTCTTTAAGCAGATCGGTGAGCCCCACACTTTTATCATATTCCCGATCACAACCGACAAAACAACGAGCCCATGGCTCTATGGTAGAGCGTTCGACTCAAATACCAAAGGTCGTGGGTTCGACTCCCAGTTGTGCTACACTTGGTATCGGTTATGACCGGCTAATGACGGCTAATAAGCCAGAAAATGCCATTCCGGTCTCCCTCTGTCTTTATCTGTTTCATTCCATCATATGCTACACGTCACTATGCGACTGCCTGCAAGGGCTCTAGTCTGAGCTCCAGGGCACAACGGAACATGCATGTTTCATAAGCAGATCGGTGAGCCCCACACTATCATCATATTCCCGATCAAAACCCAACAAAACAACGAGATCGTGGCTCAATGGTAGAGCGTTTGACTAAAATACCAAAGGTCGCGGGTTCGAATCCCAGGTGTGCCACATTTGGGATTGGGTATGACTGGCTGTTGACGGCCAATAAGCCAGAAATGGCCATTCCGGTCTCCTTTGTCTTTGTCGGTTCCATTCCATCATATGCTACACGTCGCTATGCGACTGCCTGCGAGGGCTCTAGTCTGAGCTCCAGGGCACAACGGAACATGCATGTTCTTTAAGCAGATCGGTGAGCCCCACACTATTATCATATTACCGATCACAACCGACCAAACAACGAGTCCGTGGCTCAATGGTAGAGCGTTCGACTCAAATACCAAAGGTCGGGGGTTTGAATCCCAGGTGTGCCACACTTGAGATTGTGTATGACTGGCTGATTACGGCTAATAAGCCAGAAATTGGCCATTCCGGTCTCCCTTGTCTATTTTTGGTTCCATTCCATATATATATCCGTATATAAACAGGAATAGTAAGCTAGATTTAAGTTCGCAATTGATTTTCTAAAGCAGGTTCGTCCAAATTGAACTTAAGATCTATCATACAAATCAGAAACTGCGGATTCGGCTTAAAAAAACATTGGAGAGCCATATGCATTTAAACAATCCTTTTAGTAAAGTTCGGCAAGAACTCAATGGGATTGCTGGCTAATTGGAATTGCCGTTAAGTTAGCACCCCAGAACAGCGTATTTGAAGACATATTTCACTTGTTTGTTATAAAACGATTACATTATATGAATAACGAAGTTAAATGATAATGCAACTAATTAGAAAGTGTCTATTTATAAACTCCGAAAGATACGTGTTTCTTTAACGAAGCCGAATATGTACAGTTTCAGTGCTTGGAAATGAGAAGAGAAAATAATCGAATTGAAAACGATGCTTTGCGTGCATTCAACATCCCTCTGAATTTAACTGGTACAGAGAACATTTCGAAAAGTTGGCAGTTTTGCCCAGGGCCAGAATAAACGCTGTGTTAATGGAATTGCCTGGTTGCACTTGAACGGAACACACATCAGCTTTAGCCACTTGAACTGCTTCACGATTTGCCTTATTGTCGGTTTGGGTTAAATGTCTATACGGTTAAATGCATTTTAAGGTAAAACTTACAGTGAACATTACTATATCTGTACGATCAACTCATTGTTTAGCTTTACCAGTATGTTTGCGAATATAATTACAAATTACGGCCAATTAGACATACTACTGGTGATTCCGCATCTTTCATTTCTCATACGTCAGCTTTAACTGTTAGCTTTTGGCTAATGAACAACCCAGGCATTTAATCTAGATACAGCACATCAGCTGGCACTATGGTACTTGTTGACGTATGTAAGGGAATATGATGTGTTCCTGTACAGCATAAAACGAAAGAAATGCAAGGTTATGTATAAATTGCATCGAAATGCTACGAAATCACAAGTCTAAATTCAGTTCCAGATGAAAATGTGAGCTCTTGGAGGCGTTTAATAAAAAGCTAAACTGATAAAATGGAAATGATACCTTATTAGCCTTTGTGGATTCATGCTGGAATACCATGAGCCACGATCTGCTTACCTCGGGGTTCTTTGAACGGAAGTTTGCTGTTAGAAAACTAAATGATTTGTCCTTTTCTAATCTTATTTAAGGATTTTGACTAGAAATTTATTTAGCCATAGAGGGTTAACCTTGGTGAAGCTGCTTACAGCCACATTATGGCTATGAAAAAATGTTGGTCACTTGTGGCAAAAAATAGCGAAATTTGACTACGAATTCACGACCATTAATGACTTGGAACCAGGAAATCATGCAATCAACGCCACAACTATTTTATCTGCAGTGAATGCGTAAACTCCAGAGTTTTCAAGGTTCATGAATGCATACTGGCTGCATTTATTAAAAACTACAACCAATATGAGCGAACAGCCCTATTTTGTTTCTCTAACTGTTCCTGAATTCTAGTGTGAGTCCAAAAATCCATAAAAAAGAAATTCTATATTGAAATGAGCGAGAATCCCTGATACAAATTGCATTTTTTGTTTAACTATTTATTCTTATATTAATTGGAAGTACACGACATTTTTAAGCTTTTTAGGTGCACTCTAATCGAAAATTGCTGTTATATAACTTTTTAATGTTATATACTTTAATGAAATATCACTGGACGTCACCTTGTTGAACAGCCTGGTAAACTAAAGTTTTCGCTCATTATTCAAAAAGACCACGTCAATCGAGCAAATAATATGCTTTTTATATCGGAGCAATTTAATATATGTGAGGACTATCTTCGGCGTGAATTCTCGCCATACGAGCGAACCTTTTTCGCGTATCCATCAGATACTTTGTAATCTTTATTCATTTTGTTCACAAATATACTTTCATTTATTTAATATTTTCGTATTTGCCTCCAATTTCTTTGTCTGGATTTTAGTTTACAACTATCTCTTCGTTCGAAGTGACAGCTGCGGCTCGCAAAAAGGATTGGATGGATCTCCACCGGAACCAACGTCTCCAAATTCTGTTTCTAAAAGTATTTCTTTTTTTCAACCTAAAAGCCCTCTGGCCACATATGCTGATTACCAGCTCACTGAGGAAGATAAAACAGTTATAAGAGTGATCCGAAAATTCAAACTTTTTGTGGCAAGGCGAAAGTTTCGAGAAGCCCTCAAACCATACGACGTCAAAGATGTCATCGAGCAGTACTCAGTCGGACACTTGGATATGCTCACAAGGGTTAAAACTCTACAGAGCAGGTAAGGATGCGTTCTTGCGGCCCGTGTGTTTTTGTATATAAAATAATGATAGGAATGTCATGTTTTGACTTTATTTGTTAGCACAATTTGGCTTTTATAGCTCTCCTTTTCAAGAAACGTTGAAAACAAAATTAAGCAGGCCTCTTTAAGCTATGTGTACAATTTGAGTAAAATTGGTTCGCCTTCATGCATAGGTCCGAAGATGCTAGAAGATGACACAATGTGAGCTAGATGTCTTTACACATCAATCAAGTTCACTGATGACAATTATAAACATTAAATAATAATAACTCTGATATGAGGTATTATTAAACGTAAGGCATACTCGCGCTTTCTTTCCATATGTGTGTTATTCAATTGTTTTTACCGACGGTAAAATACGTGTTTCTTCACTTCAATGAAATAAAAATTCTCACTGGTGTTTTATGTTTAAATAAAGTCCAGTAGTTTGAGTAGAAAAAGTGAAAACAATGCATATCTTGCAGGTTTATAACTTTGGACATGTCATTTTTAAATTGCGTATGCTAAAGAATAAGTTATTCTCCTTTAAGAAGCTAAGATTTATTTACTTTTGGTCGACTATCTGAACTTCATTTATTCTATTTCCAAACTTTGTCACTTGAGAAGAATGCTGGCAATTTATGAATAACCATAAACACTAACATAAGGTGTATTCACTAATTTTCTACGGTAGTCGTACAAAACATCCGGCCTGGATAAGATAGAACTGTGCAAAACCAATCTCTAGTAGTGAAATTACATGCACAGGATTCAATTATACTAGCCGTCAAACATTTACTTAACTAACGTCTACAGGAGACAACACGTAAACTTCTATGAGAAATTTTAAACTAAAACTTAATTTGTGGATATTCTGTCATTTTTAACACCTGAGCAATTATCATGGACTGCAATTATATGCATTATATACTAGCTCATATTGCATGCTAACTTTGATAAAAATTATAATCATTAAAACTGCTGAAATCAACTCAGGAAAGTAAACGTAATGTGAATTCCTGTTGTTTAAGGGAGAAAATTAATTTATTTTTATGATAATCCGAGGTCAAGGAAAGGAAGAATGAGCTAGTGTTTCTAAGAATTGAAACTGATGATGCAATAAGCGAGCACTTATGATTAAACATGACAATGCCTGCAAATATTATCAAAATGTCAACCCTCCTTATGTACGTGTTTTCAAGTAAAAATCTGAAGGAAATTTAAGTAGGCTTACATGAGTTTCTATCGATTTTTTTAATGAGAAAGTGTGAGTGATTGAGCCGCAATTATGGTCACGGTCCTGATCTTTTACAAACGCGAACCTATTTCCTCTTAGATTTCAAAAAATAGTTTTTCAGTCGAATGCAGTTTTTTCATACTTTATGGGAATTATCTAGAGCAGGAAAACTCAAATATCATATAGGCGCAGAAAAGCAAAACGTTATTTGAAAACAAAAAAAAAACAAAATTTAATGCTCTTATGGCGCAGGTATCAACTAAACCTACAGAACTCTGACTGAAAATTGCTGCTGAACATCCTTTGGCATTTATTAAAAACTAAGTTTTATGCATTGGAAAATAAGCGCAACGTTTAAAGCATGTGATCTTTAGTTTCCTATGAATACATCTGTCGTTCAACTTCAGGCGGTTGCTATGATATTTCAAGACTGACAAGTGTCCATCATATGCAAAATGCAATAATTAGTTAGTTAGGTTTATCTTGTGTTACATTAAATAAAACGCGGTTCAAAAGAAATGAATTATTTTTAATTGTTATATACACTACAAGGTATATAGTTTGATTATGCGTTTATTTCCATTTTGCAATCGTAAATTCAAATGATTCAGACAGTTACAAAAACTTTTTTTCATAAAATATTATAAAATTGCTCCATACATTATTCTTAAGTTTCATTTTTACATTTTTCCACAGGTTGGACCAAATTTTAGGCAGACAGCAAAATAAATCCTGTTCCTCCGACACCGGACATAAGAGTTTGGCGTCACGCATTATCGGAATCGAGTCAAGCGTAAGTTTCTAGTTAGGTCATTTATACATATCTGAGATAGTTTGAGAACAGAGAGCATGCTTTTAGAATCCATTAGGAGGACGCCACACGAGCAAATGCAGATGCAGAGTCCTCTCCATCATAAGTAATAAACAATTTATGGATAAAAATACGTATTAATTGGAAGTGTGAACTCGCATTTCTCTACGTCAGTATTTTCCATTGTTAACCCCACCGAAAAAAATTAAATTTATAAAAGCCTGCTTTTATGTAGTTAGTTCATGTCTGATTGTGCTGATCGTCGATTGCTCTTATCTGTGGGCCCTCAAATTGCGTTGTGCATGCTATTACTTTAAAGCTATGAATAAAAACTGGTCGAAACATTTATGAAGAAGTCTATTTCTTATCAGTTCAATTAAAAATGTGAAAACGCAGCTACATTATGACTTTTCTTGGTTACAAAAAATAAAAAAAGCAATTTTTTGTCACATTTAATAAATAATATTTGTAATGCAACGATTAAAGCTGGTTAAATATATGAAAAAATGATCATGTCTGTCTCAGAATAATTTTCTTACTTTGAATAATACATAATAGTGTATGTTAGGCCTGTTAAGATCTCTAACCTTGAAAAATAAAGAACTTTAAAAATATTTCGGAAAGCTATCTCAACAGGAAACATGCCCCGAAATTACCGAAAGTAAAATTGGATTCGTGTACATTTTAGAAGTGTCACGGATAACAATTACTAGGATGACATTTACCATTCAAGGCATTGCGTTGAAGCCCTTAATGTCATTTAATGGGTACAAAGAAGTAATCTGAATATGGCGATGTGCGCCGCCATGATGGAATTACCTAAATATGCAGTTAGAGATTTTAAATCTTATATGACTGTGCAATGGGAAAGGTGGATTATAGTCTCAAAATATTGTAACATGTTATTTCTTAGGATATAAACAAATGCTTATTAATTATTAATGCTTATGATAATATGTTTATGAATTCAAGTCTGAAGCGCTGTGATGGCTGCCTTAAACATTCTAATGTATCTGCTCGAAACTACATTTTTGTTCCATTGGTTTCATTTTAAATCACGTGGTCCCCTTCTCACTGCTTATTTCAATGTACGCAAATGTAAACTCTAGAGATTGGAAAAACCAATTATTAATTTCCGTCTTTCGGTTAGCTAAATATTGCTGTTTTTGTAACTATTTTCCGTTGACACATTTCTTAAGCCCTACGAAATCTATATAATTCGTGCCACAGAATCAAGTTTAAAAGTGAACGGCAAAGTAAAACACAAGGTAAAGCTTTCTTTGAAATGGATAAGCGTTCCCTGAATGGGTTGAATTTCACTTCACCTTTCTGCGCCCTGTCATGAAGAGCGTCCGTCACGTTTATTGCTTGCTTTTGTTAAAACGTAACGCCGTAGTGACTGTTTATGGCCACACAGGCGATACATAAACCACCCTCCAAAACACGTACATAGATTTAAACTGTCAACCTTGGTCGGAAAATACTTTGTTTACACGTCGCTGCATTCTGCTTCTTATTCTGGTGTTAAACGGTCGACACTACCAATAGTATTGACTACTGATTTTTCCAAAGGCGATTTTAAGTCAGGATTTTCTTACTTGGTGCTCCTATTATCTACTTAGGTAAAAGTCATTCTTCTCAAATAGTACAACATAATTTTCTGCTCGTGTCTGCAAATTGATAACGAAATCTTTGTAATATGTGTACAGGTTATTATAAAATGCTCAAAAAACTTAATTTATGATTGATAATTTTCAATTTTAAGAATTTTCTGATACCCAAGAATCTATCTATATGATAAAAAATTAACAAAGCACAAGCTTACCTTGAGATACTTAATAGGAGATTAAGATAAGAGTTCAAAATCTTTGGAAATTATCGGCTTAAGTAAAAAAAAATTGAATAATATCGGGAAAAATTCAAATTAACATTCGTTTGTTCGTACATTTTCTGTTGGCAGAGCAAGAAATTCAGCAGTAGCTTAATAAAGTGGTTCTTTTGGCTGACATGAAATAGGTCAAAAAGTATAAGTGCACTTCTGAACAACTTATTTTGGAACTGGAATCATAAACGTGGTTGATTTTAAAAATGACTTCTTCGTTTTGGCCGTTCTGAAAGTCAAATATGCGTTCCATATTAATCCTTTAGATACATGTAAATTATTATGAAAAGCACAGACAACACGTTAGCCATCATTACCTTTTTAAGCTGAGGCGATAATCATGTGCTTTTTACACCCCAGGTTTAGGGTCGTTTTGCGCACTTTCGATAACCAGATTATAAAATTTCGATTTTCTCAAGTTTTTAAGTTCATTGAGAATCTGCGCAGTTAAAGGCAGTTCAATGTTTGTTTAAGTATTCACCCGCGCCAAAGATACATTTTCATAACAACTGGAAACAATTTTTATATCCCCTATAACTAACTCCGAAATTACAAATTTTCAAATTTAGTCTCGTCTGGTTTATTCCAGTACGCATTTTTCCAACACTATTCTTTTGCTCTCAAAATGACTGAGAATATTTCCCCGGCGACTTATATAGTTGTCATCAGGCCGCTATTTCGTTTAGTATACCCTTCTTATCTTAGTCAATTTTTTGGTTAATACTTTCCCTATGACACGTGGGCTATGACCGTATTTTCTCAAACCATCAGTGGTTTTCATTTAAAACTGTACTGAAAATAAAATTTTCACTGATTTAAATATAGGATGAGTGCAGACCTCCGAAGATGTATGCTGATACCATATGTTTTCAAGTTAACGTATCTATTTTTCTGATTTATATTTTAAAGATATGTTCAGTTACCATAAAAAAAGGCTCAGAATTGTAAGATGGTGACCTCAGAAGGATGAAACGTTTTTAGAGACTGGAGGTAAAATAATATCTTACAGATTTCCAGAAACAAATGGACAATACCTCTAATATATGGCATAGACCTGGTCTGATAGAACTCTTAATCAAGCGGACTTATCCTAAGTTTTCAGGGAACAATTAATATAACCAATACCTTAATTTATTTAAAACAAAGTGTTTTTTTGTGTTAAATCGCCCGAGGCATCAAGGGCAGATGTTGTTTAGCCAAGACATTCAATTGATCAGGGAGATATTTACTTATATTTAAGTTAACAATAAATCACTCTGGATAAAACAGCATTATGCAGCTTTGCGAGTGATCATACAGTTACGTCAGTATGACCATGGCCAGACGGTCAATATATAGGCGAGCATTCAAGATTGTAACAATGCATCGATGTATGTTTGTAGTCCAGGCTTAATATACGATAGGCTGCATTATTTTTATTTTTATATAATGAGTTAATTTCTCAATTTAAGTTACTCACTCAGTTCTGAACAAAAGTTTCCGAACATGTCCCAAGGAACATAAAATAACATCTTAATAGTTGCTTGCCTTCTTTTGGGAGCCAACTAACGGCAAAAATTTTCTCTACGAAATACTTATTAGATTGTATGACAAAATGGGCGTAATTAGTCGATCTTACCTTCGTATTTAAGACAATCATCGGTTAGTTCGCAAACAGATCCGACGTCGTTCCCTAAACGGTCACACATGAATGGCAAAATGTTATACTTTAAAAAGACCATAAAGACGAGGTTTCACTTGCTTTGCTGAATTCAAATAGGAAGATTATTGTTCAAAATCTGGTTCACCTTCTGCACACAACAGTAATAAATGTCCCTAAAATATCCCAGTCACCTCTGTACTTTATGGTAAATTAATGTATTTTTTGAGAACTCTCCTGTAAAAGCACGCCTCTGATAAAGCAGTCATAATTCTGCACGATATATAAGCTGCTCTTTTATTGCCATTGTTGATTGTACCATCATATTTTGCATATGGGCAAGCAGCTCGTGAAGGCGTCTCTCATGTGCGTTGAGCACTTCCTCTGCATCCTAAACACTTTCATCATTTCCACTTGATGCGATGCTAAGGGAGGAGTGACTTACAGTTACAGGCATGTTAATGTCTTCCAACAGCTCGCCATTTTGTCACAATAAACACGTTAGTTCACCATCTTACTTTCATTAATTAAGGCCACCAGGAAATTGCCGAATATCAACTGGTCTGAACTCATTTTCGCTCTTCTGTTATGTAAAAGAATATTTTAAAATTCAAGTTGATGAACACATGTTTCCGGTAATTCATTCTTGTGACCGTAAATTTTGAGGTTTTCATTTTTTAACATTGTTTGTGGCTTACATGAGAGTATCTTGGTGTACATATACGTGATTTTTAGTAGACGGTAGAAGATACATAAAGAAACTTCTGAATTGTCATGTCATCATAAACTTTATATTTATGTTTATATGTCTCCTAAAAATTGCAAACCAAAAGACCTACCTATGTTGAAGAGTTAGGAGTTAAATAAAGCTTGGAGCATGCAGTCTGTATGCTGGTTTAAAACGTTTAAGCAGCTTTCTTGTTTATAAAGACCACAATCAGCCTAACGAAACGTGCTAAAACGACTTAACGTTCTAGCTTGTTGAACAGATAATTCCAAAGTTTTGCGAACAGATGACGTGCTTTAAATAGACAAAATATAATGAATTAACTTAGATCTGTTTTCACGGAATGTTAGTAAATCATCGTTTTTATCGAAGCTATATTAAACACTTAATGCTATTAAATGAAACTTCTTTTTTCTTTGTTTTTTGAAGTGGAAAAACATATTTCGTGTGTTTAATACACATGCATAATTATTCCAGTTTGCAGTATCGAATTTCAGAGGGCTGGCACAAACATTTGTGTTAAATCTATCTGATTGAATTGATGAAAGTCCTAAAGTTTGTTTTACCTGCTAACTACAAGTGAAAATTACGAATTAACATTGATAAATTAGCACTATTGTACAATTTAAGGTTTACTACTAACATCCGTACATGCAAAAATTGAAATTTTCTTAAATTCCTCGGCGAAAAATTGCCTGCAGCTGTACTTCCTAGAGAGAAATCACTTGACCTAGCGAGCTTATGCCATCATCGGGACTTCAGATTAATTTGTAGACACTTTCCTAGGAATAAACATATGTTAGTATCATTAGGCTAGGCATTGTTCCATGGTTGTCAGCTTCAACCAAATTAATATTCACAGAAAGATATCAGTTTATTGTTATCACGAAGAAAATGAGACAGGGCAGTTTTTGTTCTTAACGCTTAGCGAAATGCAAATTAGACAGATACGGTTCCTATGAGTGTACGCGGATGCCAAGCATATCCCACAGGACCCGGGAAGGAGAATGCCCTATCAAAGACAAGTTTGTTTTAGCTGCTAGTTGCCCTCTCAAGCGAAACAAAATGCATTGCACTAAATCCCATGCCATATCCCTGAGCGTAGAAGGAAACCTAATTTTAATCCTAATCTTAGCCCAAGCACTAACACTTATCCACTTATTAAACAGAACCCTACTTGAACACGTATATTAACACCAAGCGTAACTTTAACGGTATTTGGGATGGAATTTGGCTTAAAACCACCGGCAGTGCGGGGTTTTTCACTTCTGGTATCTTGTGGAAGGTGACACATGAAATATATACTTGTAAAGACGTTAGCTATCTCAGGAAATACTAACCAAAATTCAGAAAAACGTTCTTCAATTAGAAAGGATTATGTTGGTTTGGTTTTAATATTTATTGCTTTGCAGCATGACCTCGGGATATTTCATCTTAGACACTATGCCGGTCTTTGTAGTCATGTCCCTTCAGCCGCCTGAAAATCCACTTGTTAACAATGTCTATCTAGATCATATGTATTTTTACTATATAGTTTAGGTATCCTTATATATGTTGTATAACATGTAACTCAAGGGATCTTTTTTGGGAGACAATCATGTCTTGTTCAACTTTTTTACTCAAAAAGAGTCGACATGGGTTTTAAAATTTTCCCGATTCCCAAATAATTGGAAGCGTAACCGTTCTTACAATTGTGTTAAGGGTATTGAGGCTGCAATGTATATTTTTCTAGTTTAGGGAAAATCCTACATTCCTCTATGTCATTAAGAAGATACTATATCGTCATCATAACACTCTGCAATGGGTGCGGAATTCTTTGTATATTTCATGAGCGGTGCTAATAAAGGCAGAGCAATGATGTTATGCGAGGGAAACTATGACGGTCTGAAATTATTTTAAAATAAGCAATTATTCAAAAAGCTATCTGTTCCCTCCAATTGAGGAAACAACTTGAATAATCTGTGATTATCTACCATAAGTGTGGTAAAATAAATGTGTTTTCCTCCTTTTGCTATGAAATGTTTTTATGTATGTGGATATATCATATCATCAACTAAAATGCATAGTAAATAAGCAACCACTTTACCGTGTGTGATATTCAGTTGATTAAAATGATGTGCATTTGAAGAATGACATCCTAGGCTATCTAAAATGTCTGAGGGTTCTTAGACAAAATAATTGATGATACAATCCCGCTTAAGTAGTCTCTCCAAATTGAAAACACATTTTAGGATATTGGTTAACATTTTTATAGTTTGGTCATTGACTCTACCAGCTTCAAACCTTGACGATACCTATTTTGAAAGCCCTAGCCTTAATAAAAAAACTATATACGAAAAACTCAAAATAACAGACTGTAAGTGGGATTTAAACACATGCAGAAAATTAAAGCATAAGATCCCAATTCAATACAATGTTTCCACATTTTAATTTTTTACCTGAATCTGGGTCTGCTAAATGGCGGCTAAACACCGTTTGGAAGTGCATGTCCAAATTGCATTATTGTTTCAGCATTGTGCTTTTAAACCTTTTTAAAATTTTATTTATGTATGCCTTATGACAAACCTTTATCACATTCAAGGCAACCCATATTCATAAAAAGGTACCCAATCTCCAAATGTGTGTGATTTTATGCCTTTGGATGAACTTTCTAGTCAAAGCGTAAAATGCCATATACATCCATAAAGATTTTTATATTGACATTGTAAACAAGCAACTTCTAAATCGATTTGAGGGTAAATAAAACTACCTTCGGACAAATGCAACATTGCACAGTGCTTTAATTGAGCATAAATTTAAAATTAAATTTTATTGAACTTTGTAATTATTGTTAACAAGTTTAAAAAAGTCCTATATTTATATCCTTTCCAGTCATTTTCTATCCTGTCAAATGTTATATAGGCAAAGTGAGTCGTTTGCCTTTTAAGATCTTTCTGATCGATACTGTTTGTTTGTAATCGCCAGTCTCTAGAGATAACTTTAACTTATTTGTGATCAAAGGGAAAACGTAAAAATGGCCTTTTCTCACTGTCCATGCTGCTTTTTTAAGATGAGGAAATTGGAGAAGAAAATGGACCTCATGCTCCAAATGTGCCAAGGCATTGCCAGGGTAAAAGAAAACAGTGGAAGCCTTAAGCACCTGCGTAAACGCACGCAGTACCCGCACGCAGCCAACTTCGAAACAGGCAGTGCGTTCACGGAACAGAGGGATGTCCAGGCTGACCACCAAAGACGGTTCGGCGCTTCACACTTCCCTCCTTACACTTACACCGGTGGCAGTGTGAGCTGCGGGACTATGACAAATGCGCCATTTCTAGACTCCACAATGCTCTCCGCTTTCGTTCGCACAAACTCCTGCTTTGACCTTCATGCCCAAGCTGAAGGCATCTTCGCCAACCAGAAGACACCACGATCATCCCAATTCCCAGCCCCCAGTGTAGTCTTTAGTGTTGATTTATCACCCAGTACCTGCGAAACCTCCCCCGAGGGCACTAAATCCCAGGAATATATCGCTAATACACCAATGGAAGGTTTATCTAATGAAAATCATTTGCGGACATGCACTTCGTCCGAACACGCTATGAACAGCCCGCCCGAAAAACCCTTTTTAGGAGTGACTG
This sequence comes from Schistocephalus solidus, assembly GCA_017591395.1. Taxonomy (NCBI): domain Eukaryota; kingdom Metazoa; phylum Platyhelminthes; class Cestoda; order Diphyllobothriidea; family Diphyllobothriidae; genus Schistocephalus; species Schistocephalus solidus. The sequence continues at coordinate 36,742 of WEDG01005564.1, forward strand.
TCGGGTACGCACCTGACTCAAGTCCATTGAAATGAGATCAGTCCCAGTAATTATGACTTTTTTGCATTATTGTCTTTCGAGTCTCTCCTGTGCATAGAGTGAGGATAACGGCTTCTAGTTCATGGTGAACTTGTAATCGTAGTCAGCAGATTCGAGTGACTGCATGTCTTGCTTTACTTGCAAATCGAATCAAAATGAGGCCAACAATTCAAAGAAGTGAAAATCTGTGCCTCAACGTCAAAAAGAAACATTCTTCTAACCTCCAGAATTTATGAGGAATAGCAATGTTTCATATCATTTTGCACAAATTACGTGAGCACTGAAATAAGAGGTGTTTTTACTTTCTTAAATATACATTTTTGTATTGTTATTTGATAATTTTCTAAAATATTAGGTTTCAATTTTTCGTCGAGGCTTCTAAGATCAGGTTTAGGATAAAAGGGTGAAATTTAGTTTAAAAAGCTTCTGAATTCTCGCCCTATTTTGATCTTTTTGCATGTACGTTGGAGGTCTTAGTTAGATAATTCCGAAAACCATGTTTATTTCAAGGCATGATTGTTCCAACGCAACCCAAATCTATGTGTACTATCAAGAATGAAAACGAAGCACGAACTTGAAGCGGTTATAAATTCAATTTTGATGAGGTCTAAGAAAATGTATTCGCACTAGAATTGATGTATGCACTTAACTAAAGTTCATCTAAACAGTGTGACGGATAAATAAATAGGTTTGGATTTTATTTTTTTCTAAGACAAGGACATAGGAACCCCAGTAGTGCAATTTAAAATATCCTAAATTCGACACCAAGTACGGTTAAAGTTTGAGAAAAAGTTAGTGTTGTGAATAGAATAAAGGCAGTGTTGGGGCTGGGATTAGGGCTAGAGCACTGCATTAAGTGTTAAGACGTTAGATCAGGGCCACCTGTATTATGAAGTGTTCATAGTCTTGTGTCTTTCTTTCGCTTTCAACTTTTTATAATGTACCACAGTTTGCCGGTTTATTTTCCGTTTAGCAAATAACAAACTAGTTTTGTTACACCAGCTCTGTTAAATGGTATTTTCTTAATTTTTTAGATTGCATTTCTGGTTAAAATATCTGTCCTATTTTAGTTCACAGCAGGACTAACATTCAGTCTCCTGTATTACTGCCTGTCTTTCAAAATTTTGTGGGTACTTGCTAAGGACATTGTAAAAAGTGAGATTTCTGTCATGCAAAAGATTATCAAAAACTATGTTTTGTAATTATAATGATCTTATGATGGGACATTAGATCCGCATTAAGAGTGCGTTCAATTTTCATAACCACCAATTATTTCCTGTGGGTAGGAAACCGTTATCAAATGACATCTCTTATTTCAATATAATATGCCTTCCAAATGCGTTGTTTTTAACTGTTTAATCAAACCGACATACTTGAAAACTTTGGTCCAAGTTGATTTTAATCACAGAAACTCCAAATTCGGGAATCAGGTAATACTTCATGTTTCGGAAGCAAAAATTATAGAGTGGCAGAACTGAATTACCACATAATGGACGTAATGAAGGCCAAGTTGAGCACAAAACATTTACATACGAGGCGAAAAAATTGGTTCAGGCTACAGGACCTCTGGGAAAATGTTTAGTTAAGATAAGGCACAATATTGTTATGCCTTTTCCCTCTTTATTACCCGCAGAAGGATAAGCACATATCCGACTACCTCCCAAGGTTTAAAAACAGTTCCGAACACAATTTTTCGTACAATACTAAAATGGGTCTTTTCTACTTTTACGGTATGTTAGCTGGAAAAAGCGGCATTTGGCACCAAGACCAAGTTGCCATAAATATCTGCCCAAGTGCAGTTTTCATAAGCCCCTTTCAAATGTGACACCTCACTTAAACTACCCTGTCCACGTGTTGAAATTCGCTAGTGAAAACGGCATCAAGTCCGATTGGCTGTCCATCAGTTCACATGCTTTTGAGATGTGCCTTTGCCAATCCCGCCACGGCGGTAGATGCAAGCCGTCCATCCACAATTTCCATTCAAATAGGCACGCTTTGTGATTTGGTTTCGATCCGAAATTTGTAATAAAGCACGTTATTTGCGGCTGTTTTGTTCGGTGAGTAAACGTTTTTTTATCAGCTAGGGAATTTTCATGTGGCTTTTGATGCGAAATCCTATGGCCATCTTTACTGTATTCGGGCCTTAACTTCCGCGACTTTAAGATGCACTGACTACAAAGTAAACTTACTGGAGTCCAGAGGTATTGTTTCTGTGAGGCAAATCAACCTTCAACTCCCAGGCTCTTAAAATTAAAGTTGCCCTGTAGAAGTACCATCAAAAGACATCTTAAGCAGCCACAAAACCCTTACGCTCAGCTTGTCCATCGGAGCCCTATGCTCTGACCGCACTTTGTCAGTTTCTTCAGTATTCTGCTGCTTTTTAAAGTCTCAAACACCTAACCATAATACCTTTTTTACCAGTACTTTATTCTAAATTATATGGCCCAAAGTAGATTAATTCTGAGAAAAGCAGATTGAAGCATTTGCACAACTCATGGCTGCAAAATGCTGCGTGGTTTTGCGTTCAGGTCACCTGTCACCGACGCGCTAGCCCATCCTGAGTTAACGGACCCATCTCACTATTATATCACACGGGAGGTTGCAATCTACTAAGTGAGTAGAGTGCTCACACGTCAAACACAGTGTCACATGTTTCAGTGATATTTATTTTTCTTCGAAGAACTTGACAACTTTGCATCCTAATTGACAGACTTGACGGTTCAGTGCAACTGCACGCCACTTTGAATGGCTTATTTGTGGAATCAGTATTAAAAAAACAAAGGAAGGGAGTCCTATCTAAATACCAGAACAGTAATGTTTTCTGTTGCATGAGAAAATGTTTTTATCATCATTTTGTCTTGTGTGATTGGGGCTGAGTGCTCAATCCAGTTAATTTCATGGTCATTTAAATCAACCGTAATTATGTTATATTAACTGTTTGTGTGTCATGCGTTTGCATGAAGTGGTTAAGAACATTATCATCAGTACGGAATTCAGGGAAGATAAGATTAATATATGTTTTTGTTGCTGAGAATGTATCGTGGCAAAACAAACTTCTCCAGTGGAATATCAAGAGTACTTTGTTCAAGTGAAGATTGGATGTAGGTCAAACATCCTCCACGTCATTTAATTGAGTGTTTCTCTCTATTGAAGCTGCAGTTTACGATAAAAAGTAATTCATTTGATATACATTCATTTGCTCATCTTTAAGTGATGCAATTAATATCCGGGTTATAAATTTATATAAAGGTTTTGATTTGAGACATTTATGAACTATCGATCTTGCATTGATTAGAGCTATGCTTAGGACATTCCACATGGAGATGCTGGGTCGTGGTAAAAAAACAATTCCCTGAGGTTTTGCATGAAAAGTGGGCTAAGAGGGAGGAATTTAGTAATTTTTGGGAAGCATTTTGACGGGTTCGGTGTGATTTGTGTGCAGGGTTTAGGTCAAAAATGTGGCGTGGTAATTGTTTTAAAAGGGGATTTTCCGTTGTGAACTGCTGTGGGCCTAGGTAGTTGGTTAGATAGTCATGATATCCCCTGTTAGATGGAAAACTATAATGTTTTAGGTTATTGCGATGCAGCTTAGCTGACAGAAGCCTCTTGATTGTGCATTTAAAGAATACTTCCTATCCATTCTGTTTCTACTCAAAAAGTCAAACATATAGTAAAGCTTCCGATAATAGCATATGACTAATTAGCTTCCATGACAACTAGCCATAAATCTATAACAGACATCACGTAAACACACGCTTTAAGTAGACTCCGAAAAGCCGCAATCAACGAGAGAAAAAGTACACGTTACTCAAAATCTCTGCTAATAGACCTTGAAAATTGTTATCGGAACTCCCTCTCAATTCGGTTCTTTTAAAGTCGAACCTAGGCAAGCTGTAAAAGGGCATTAAAATAAATGGCACACCATTCCGTAAGACAAGACTAATTAAGAAAAGCCTGAAGGCATCATCCCTAGATTAGGAGCTGGGATTGCATTCTGACCGGATGTTCCCAGGCGGAACTGCATAACGTAAGCCTATGACCAACTAAGCCCGCCATCCCGGGTGGTCTATCGAAAGACCTTCAAAAGCATCGCCTATTACCCACAAAGAGGCCAACAATTTCCTGACTCTCCTTGTGATTATATCCGACAGACTGCATAAGAGGGCTGCATATTTGGTAACCTGCTAAGTGCACTCTTAGGGCGAGTCATCTCCACAACTTTGTCGCTACGAGCAAATTTTATGGCTTGAAGTTAGCGGGTTGACGAGCTGGCGTGCTGAATGAGCTGCGTGCTAAACAAAACTCCATATATTTAACCTACCGAGTTTTTTTCATACTAACATGAGGTTGGCCGCCACAATTGCCGTTTAATTGGAAAGTGGATGTACCCTTTTCTTAAATGAGTGTGTCTATTTACGAACTCTTAAGTTTGTTCAACCAAATCCACATGCTCGATGCTTAACTGATCGTCTTATCATTCATATCGTGGCGAAACGGTGCCGTGTTAGCTATTCAGCATGTCACTTATACGTATTTAGTATAGGCTGCTGAGCTTGCGCATTCACGTAACAATTATCGGTCCCATTGAAACGAGTTACCCACGCGTACGGCTAAAAATATCGCCATATGCGTGCGCAATATAGCATAATAAATGGGCATTTTTGTAAGAGGTAATCATATTGTATTTATCACCATCGTTAAGTAGTTATATTATGGAAAAAGCGACGAAGAATCCTTTTCAGTTTGGCTAACAAGTCGGAAGAAGAATAAAAAAAGGAAGAAGAATAAGAGGCCTTCACCAGAAGTGGTTTATTGTTTGTCTGACTATTTGGATAGTTGTTTTGTCTACCAACGTGTAGACACTGGAGAGTGGTGCTCGCAGCTCTTCTTATATGCCACTCTTTGCATAGTGCCGAGGCTCTCAATACTGCTTGTGCACTGCGTCCCACTTGTGTCGCCGCTGCCCCAGCCTGCTGACCACCTCTGCTGCCGCGTCGGTTTGCATCCCACTATGGCTTGTTTCATTCCGGCCGTGGTCACCCCCTTGTCGACCGTCAGTAGTGCTGCATCAGCTGACCTCTCACGCTCGTCCTCATTGACTGCGGATATATTTGGTGGCCCTGGTTGTACCATGCCGTGATTATCTCCTGGCAGGAAGGTCCATAAAATCAGGTCGTTGGCAGGCAACTTAAGGTGGTGGTGAACTGGGGAGTCGGTAGATAAACAAGCTCCTTTTATCTGCCTTGAGGCGTGATTGTCGCCTCGAACCAAACCTCTAGTGGCGTCAATGTTCAAGACGTGAATGCTCCATCTTCCAGCATCACGTTTTTTACTATCATTTTTACTATGCATTTGAAAGTTGCTAGACAAATTATGAGGCATTCCACACGTCACAGTGGACTTGACGAGTTATTCCAACCACGTGGTGAAAATCTATGCGCTCTTGGTCAGGACGTCGTCGTTCAGCAATTAGAACCTTTGGTTGGACCGAAGCCTTGTGGCTTTTCTCGTGTGTTTTAACTACGCCGAAGATATCAAGGTTTTTCCGCAATTAAAATCTAACCGCAGCAGACACCAGAAACAAGGCACCTCGAAGAATGCTCTAATCTTGGGCCTCTGATAGGAACTCAGTCTATCGATTTATCGATTTGGCGCCCACATCCAGAGCCCTGTGCAGTCACCTTCGGACTGGCGTCACTGGATTTTAATTGGCCCCTGGGCCCTTTAACTATCGCTTGTTATTTTTTTCAGCTTTTATCTCTGACGGTGCACTCCAGTAAGAATTTGAACACGCGGATGAGTAAAGCCATGATTCCGGCGAGCAAACAATTTTCTTCTTCTTTACTTATGCACAAGGAGGTTAATGATGGTTATTCCCATCCGCCAATGCCGGTCACACTTAGCCAACCACACCGACAAGAAGACGAGCTTCAAAGAGCGATGCACTAGTTTATTAATAGCTCGCTCTTTATCCGCTGTGACTGTGGATATTAAATGGAGGAATTACTCCTAGTACACCCCCATTAAAGGATGAAGTGGGCGCTTCTGCTACGTTCCGCACTCCATTTGGACCGTTAGAGGCCGCCGCCATGTAATTTCGTATAATATGCGAGAATAAGAATGGGGAAGTAGATAATGTTTATTTGAACGTAAATATTTAGCTGGGTGTAACTGTCTGAATGCGGAAATTTCAGGATTTCACAATTTTGGCACGCATTTTTCACATTGGACAGATCTGCCATTGCAGCTCCTTTTGTAAGAGGTCAGCAGAAAAGAAAAGTAGGCTTAAACATTAAGTTTTACGCATTTCTTATAGCGAAGTCAGTAGGGTTATCATCCAGGGCTCAACATAGCTAAGTGCTCAAGATGATGTCAGCCACATCTAATGAAGGTCTGAGTGGGAGTGATCTGAGGGGAAAAGCATTTAATCATGGAAGAAGTATTACAGGTTAAGTAGTTATTAGAAACATATTAGCACCCAAATAGTGTACTACCGTGTTCACTGATGGTTATCTGCGTATGGACGACTAAGGCACTCTTCCCGCAATCCATGAAACTTTTAATCACATCAATTCCCGGTCAGAAGGATATTGAATGTTTACATAGGATTTGAACCAGTGTATTAGGTCATCATTTTTACTGTGATTCACTGAAACACTTGAAGCTGCGGCCATATGATGTCAATACGCTTTAACATATACATATAACATATAACACAGAAAAGACTCCAATGCCGAAATAATCCTCAACTATGGGAGCAATAATTCTGCTACCCACAAACGAAGCTGCGTTCGAGCCCTTTTTCACCGCGCCTTCCGGTACTGTAACAGCGAGTTTCTACTTAAAAAGAACTTGCCTATTTATACCAACTATTTCAATCTAACGGATACCCGATGAGCTTCGATAAAAACTGTCTCCGAAGTCACAGACAAGCACGCTCTCAGTGTTCTAACGGAGAAGTAGTACCGAGGAACTTCCATTCATTGCCATACATGAAGGGCATTTGGAAACGATCACCCGACAATTAGACCGATTTGGCATCTGCATTGCTCACAAGCCAGCGTCCTCCCTGCGGGCAGAACTATCACGTGTTAAAGATACCGTTCCCAAAGAGCAACAAACCATTGTTATTTACCGCATTCCATGTGCGAATTGCTCTTGCGCTTGCGTAGGCCATACAGGCCGACGACTCGGGACCCGCATAAACGAACACAAACTGGCCATCCGCCGACGCGATCCATTGTCTCTCGTGTTTGCGCACGCCGTTGATTGCAACCACCACTTCAATTGGGAGGGAACTGAAATCGTTGCCATGGCTGGCACCAAAAAAGGCAGGCGAATTCCTCGAAGATTGGCACTCCGGCACAAACGGTATCAACCGCCACGTCCATCTGGATGTGCATAACGAAGGTCTGCGTGCACGGTCCACTGACTTGCGCCCACCTTAAAACAACAACTACTTATCCGTGCCTAGCCAAGTGTAAACTCACTGACTCTACAGCTCCCGCCACGTGACTTACAAGCAAAACTCTACCTCCCCTCCCCTCACTTGCGCCAGCTATCGTAACACGATTCATGCCCACCCCCCAACCGCCCATGGCGTCAGTCCGTCGATGTTACCTCTGTGGCCCTTAACCCGCCAGCGTGGCAATCCCAAATCTCACTTCTCATTTAGTGTGACGACAGGTTGGTGTAACCAGCTTGAAAATTCACGAGTAAATCTCGATTTTCCGACGAGCCTTCTTTCTTCATTTATAATCTCGGAATGCAAACTACCTCAACTATTCAATATAACAAATGAATATATTTTGCGGGAATAGTAGGGAGTTAAAGCGCCTGATAGAAAATATCAAAAGTTAATCCAGTTCAATTTTTACGCGCTTGTTCATATGAATAAATCTCTGGATGGAAAAGGAAAACTGAATTTATAAGGTAATTTACTTACTGCACTTACTGCACTTACTTACTGCAGTATTGAAGTTAAAAAAAACTTGATGCCCAATGCCTGAGGGTTTGAATTGCAGATTTTCAAATCCTGTAGTTGAGTATGGCTGGCCGACGATGGCCATCCCAGTGTCTTTTGTTTTGGTCAGTATTCTTCATCGTACCAATCTATTATTACTATTATTTTTAAGATGTGTGTTAAAATCCGTTTTCGGTTATGAATTTAAGGTGACCTAAAAGTCACAGACCTCCATGCATCTTACGCTTACACTGACTGCTTGACACTTTTTGTGTGTAATAGAAGATCCAGGAGATAACCTTAAATGAATCTCTGGTTTCCGAATATGCAATATTTATCGTCAGAAATCCTAGTGATGCCAACAAGAAAGCACTCGTTTTGAACCAAAAGAAACTGCTTTGAATGGCAAGTTATCCAATTTTATAAGAATTTGTGGTTTGATGACGACGCTTAATAAGCCAAAATGGACTTCAAACTCTATCTTGGCTTTGTTCGTACTCTATTCTGTTTATTCTACCGGTCGTTATACGGCTGTTGATAAGTGTTCTAGATTTTTTGCTTCGAGTTTCAATGCAATGTGCAAGTTCCACCACCTGGTCTGTGAACGCATTCACTCTAAAACGAGCTCAATGGGCAAGATGCTTTCCAATCCAGGCTCGATGGGTCCATTCCAAATTCTTCTCCAAACACTCTCTGAATTTAAAATGTCTTAATGGTAAACCAAATCTGGGTAGATGGAATTTTAAAACTGCGCAAGCACTTTGATTCTCCCCATTTTTTCCTGAATACCTGCGTGATTGTCTCAACCTAGATTAATTTCCCTTTTGTTTAAATGGGCTAATTAACTGCGCAGTTCAATTAAAAAGCCTGCGTTTTTGGAAAGTAAACTTATCGTCGTGGCAAACACTTGCACCCATTATCAAGGAATTTTCAGGTTTTACTTGCATAATTCATTTACCGTATTCTGTAAACATATTTATTGGGCATTCTTTAAAATATACCAACATTATCATTCTCAGATCCTCAAATCTGTCCGGCTAAGAGTTTTGCGCGACAACGTGTTTGCTTACATACCATGACAAGTCGTTGCTAGTCTACAAGACTGATCAAATGGGCTCGCAGCTAGAAACCTCAGTCAATTTTTGATCAAGCAAAGGCATCAGGAACAAATGTTCCTTTAAAACTTGATTAATGTATACTTTCAGTAAAAGCAGCCAATTTGAAAAATCTTTCTCAGTTCGCATTTTCGACCGTTGACAATAAACATGGCCACCAAGGGATGTCTTCGACGGATGAAAAAGGCTCAAAAACCTGGACATCTTCAAACGCATTGAAGTCACGTTCTGAATCGTAATCGGGCAAAACAACGCTGAATTCGGAAATGCGAAAAAAAAATCAGATAGGTTTTCAAGCACTATCGAGAATTCCCTCCAGCTCGATATTTTATGTTCGTAAATTAATGCGAATGATCGAGTCCCATAGGATGGCATGGGCAAAGCGAAAGCCTGTCTGAGCACATAACCAAATTTTATTATTGTGAGCTTTCAAACTCCTGCAGCAGCTCATCTTCCAGGCTAGCACCAGCAACTTAACCAATCGTCGCAAGCGTCAATTTGTCTGCGCAGGCATTGAATCGATTTATCGAGTTCTCATCTGTGAACCAGGCTTCAATCAATTCTCGGTTCGTCTTGTTTCCGGTGAAGGTTATTATCTTGACGGCTGCAAAAGTTGAATTCATGGCCCGTTTCGTAGGTGTGGGTAGCAAATTGCGATGACCCCTCGCCCCGTCGCACAGACAGCTTATATTCATGTATACGCCATGCCAGCATGCCTTCAGTTTGGCCTGTGTACGTACAAAGACAGTATAGGCATGAGATGTGATGCAATATGGCAGATTATTCTTCAATGTTTAGTAGGCCACGGATTTCTCTCCCTCTGCTGCACATGCTAGTCCGGCAAAAATTCACTCAATCGATTCTGAGATACCCTTAATGTAAGGCAGAGTGTGCCATATCCTTGGTGGTGTTACTGGTTGGGTCCCGCGAGGTTAAACGCCTAGGCATCGGCTTTTAAACGCCTTCGGAAAAATATTCCCCATGAACTGGTTGCGGAGATATCGGGCCTCACGCACGTTTTTCTCTGGCTTGATAGATAGATACATGTTTCTATATGAGTACCCGGAAGGGGACTGTCATTGGAAAAAAATACATTAAAACGAGTGCTTAATCGTGTACAGTTAAGTTTGAATAGTAGGTCAGCTATTGATGATGACTATTGACACTAATCAGTGTGGTCAATAAATTAGATAAAAGAGCAGACAGTGAAAGAAAGTCCTTGGACATTGCTCTGGAAAAGGTTTATCTTGAATGGGGTTTGTGGTACTTAAAGGAGAAAAAACTGTCCCTCCTGCTTGAAAAGCATACGCGTTAGGTAGGACCGACATGCTGATGAGAGCGAATGAGGATCGAAAACGTTCCTCGTCGTGGGAGAAATCATTTAACGACAGAGGCTACTTTTCAGCGTAGCATGTGTGATCCCAATGCGTATCGACTGGCTTTAAGTGTAACCGTCAAGGACGCTACGCAGAAGAACCTTCGCAGGCATCATCCGTACGCTTAGGGTCGAACGAGGACAGGACCGTAGAGATCTTTATGGTCATGGTAGAATTGCCAGAGAAGCGACCAAGATACTGCCATGGCTGATTTTTCAGACCACCAGCAGAGGAACTGAAACGATCGTCAACAGTTCGTGTAGGGTCAACACCACGCAACCGCTCCACAAAGGTAGATGAAGCAAGATGCTAGGTCGCTTTTAAGCGTAGTACGAATGGATAATGGGAGATATGACAATTAAGCAAGAAGAAGTCAACATAATGCACTCAGGTGTGCTAGTTCACTGAGAATTGACCATGAATCTGACGCCTGCACAGCTCAATATTCACATTCTTATTCTGATGATGGTTATCGGCAAACGAAGCGAAAGTGTTTTAAAACGAGCGTGCAATATGACATAATTGTTTGGTGATCATTTTACGGAGGCTTGGGTTATGAAGACTTCATTGTTTGTGGTGGATATGATGCATGAAAGATAAAATTTCAAGATGGCCTTCTAAATTCCCGATGGTCCTTTCTCGGGGTTTTGGAGAAAGCTGCACAGGAAAGAAAAGGAAAATAAAAGGTTAATTGAATCAGTATTAATATAAATGTGCAGTCTTCGCTTAGAAGTATACAGGTTATTTGCTAACCTTATATCGATTGGCAGGTTATTCCAAAGAAATGAATACCTGAAAGCAAAGAACAGAGAGCGTTTGGATGAGGAGGATAAAGGAGGCAGTATAATCGGTGAATAATTACGTAGGTTTTACGGACGACTTACGGGGTTACGGGCTAAAATTCGGGGAATATTTGAACTCATATTAAGGCAATAAATGAGGCAGGCTCTGAACCCAAAGACTCCGAATCCGTTTTAACAACATTGTCATAGAGCTGTTTGGGAGCCAGCGAGTAGTTCCCATGACAGCTAAGGTGTTTTGTGGTGTTCGCTAGCTTCCTGTAAACCATCGTCTAAATTTTGCCATTAAAAGTTTGCTTGACGAGGATATTCAAAAAGAGTAGCTGCATTTTTTGTTATTCTTCCATATTAATATATATATATATAAATATTGAAAAACAGGCATCCCAAGATATTCAATAGAAAAGACAAAATTCTTTGGGGAAGAAAGAATTTCGTCTTTTCTATATATATAAATATATATATATATATATATATATATATATATATGACAAAGACGTTATACCGTACTTCCGACATAGATACTAGCTTAAAGCCCAGACACGTGTTTCGCTGATGTTTCTGCTGCTGTGTGACACAGCAACGAGGGGTTCGGCTCCTCAGTGGGTCCCCCAGCGTTCTCTATGCGGTTTCTGGTATATGGACTCCAGAGAATAATCGGGTAAATAATTTCTGAAATTATTAAGTGCAGGACATGGAGTCAGGTGATTCGGACATGACTTTTTTAAGGTCAGACCCGAAATTTCAATGAACATTTGGGTCGAAGACAATCAACCACTGTGGAATAACCACGTAATGCCCATTCTACAAACAAGTAGTACTACAAGTAGTATGAATCTTATATGACAAAGACGTTTTACCGTTCTTCCGACATAGATACTAGCTACAAGCCCAGACACGTGTTTCGCCGATGTTTCTGCTGCTGTGTGACACAGCAACGAGGGGTTCGGCTCCTCAGTGGGTCCCCCAGCGTTCTCTATTCGGTTTCTGGTATATGGACTCCAGAGAATAATCGGGTAAATAATTTCTGAAATTATTAAGTGCAGGACATGGAGTCAGGTTATTCGGACATGACTTTTTAAGGTCAGACCCGAAATTTCAATGAACATTTGGGTCGAAGACAATCAACCACTGTGGAATAACCACGTAATGCCCATTCTACAAACAAGTAGTACTACAAGTAGTATGAATCTTATATGACAAAGACGTTTTACCGTTCTTCCGACATAGATACTAGCTACAAGCCCAGACACGTGTTTCGCCGATGTTTCTGCTGCTGTGTGACACAGCAACGAGGGGTTCGGCTCCTCAGTGGGTCCCCCAGCGTTCTCTATTCGGTTTCTGGTATATGGACTCCAGAGAATAATCGGGTAAATAATTTCTGAAATTATTAAGTGCAGGACATGGAGTCAGGTTATTCGGACATGACTTTTTAAGGTCAGACCCGAAATTTCAATGAACATTTGGGTCGAAGACAATCAACCACTGTGGAATAACCACGTAATGCCCATTCTACAAACAAGTAGTACTACAAGTAGTATGAATCTTATATGACAAAGACGTTATACCGTACTTCCGACATAGATACTAGCTAAAAGCCCAGACACGTGTTTCGCCGATGTTTCTGCTGCTGTGTGACACAGCAACGAGGGGTTCGGCTCCTCAGTGGGTCCCCCAGCGTTCTCTATGCGGTTTCTGGTATATGGACTCCAGAGAATAATCGGGTAAATAATTTCTGAAATTATTAAGTGCAGGACATGGAGTCAGGTGATTCGGACATGACATTTTTAAGGTCAGACCCGAAATTTCAATGAATATTTGGGTCGAAGACAATCAACCACTGTGGAATAACCACGTAATGCCCATTCTACAAACAAGTAGTACTACAAGTAGTATGAATCTTATATGACAAAGACGTTATACCGTACTTCCGACATAGATACTAGCTTGTTTGTAGAATGGGCATTACGTGGTTATTCCACAGTGGTTGATTGTCTTCGACCCAAATGTTCATTGAAATTTCGGGTCTGACCTTAAAAAGTCATGTCCGAATCACCTGACTCCATGTCCTGCACTTAATAATTTCAGAAATTATTTACCCGATATATATATATATATATATATATATATATATATATATATATATATATATATATATATATATATATAGTTTATGTGGAACCGACAAAGACAAGGGAGACCGGAATGGCCATTTCTGGCTTATTAGCCGTCATCAGCCAGTCATACCCAATCCCAAGTGTGGAACACCTGGGATTCGAACCCGCGACCTTTGGTATTTGAGTCGAACGCTCTACCATTGAGCCACGGGCTCGTTGCTTTGTCGGTTGCGATCAAGAATATGATGATAGTGTGTGGCTCACCGATCTGCTTAAGGAACATTTATGTTCCGTTGTGCCCTGGAACTCAGACTAGAGTACTCACAGGCAGTCGCATAGCGACATGTAGCATATGTTGTTAATGTGGAACCGACAAAGACAAGGGAGACCGGAATGGCCATTTCTGGCTTATTAGCTGAATCCCAGGTGTTCCACACTTGGGATTTGGTATGACTGGCTGATGACGGCTAATAAGCCAGAAATGGCCATTCCGGTCTCCCTTGTCTTTGTCGGTCTCTGTTTGGTAAGGACGACTTCAATGGACGTTACAAACTATGAAATCTGGAGCGTAAATTATAGCATAATTTTCTTCTATTCGACTTAAGATTTTGAATCTATCATTCAGCCAGGAGGTGATAGACCTTTAACCAAATAGTAACATTAGAAACCCGAAGACTCGCCGCTCGTGGAAAACTTTTTCATCTAATTTTGTTATCTCGCTATTTAAGTTATGTCTCAGCAACCATATTCGTCAGTGGCCAGCGTTTTCAAGTCATGCCAAAATGTTAAAGGCATCGCAAAATAGTTTTACACTTATGCACTTTTTCGTTTTCTGGTTTTCTGATCTGGAGCTATTGTGTGACCTCTCATAAGTATTCAGCCATTCTTGTCTTCTTTGCTCGTATTTTTCTGAATTTCAACCTAACCATTTTCATACCTAATGCACCAATTACAATAGACAGAATATGCTTCCATCTGGATATTATTAAAAAAAATTATCTACGTCTTGTAATATTGGCACACGTTTACTCTTCGTGAGGATTTCCTTGAGCAAATGCTTTCTCTGGGATACGTGCTATCGTTTGGGTATTTTTTCGGGAGCTGAACCTTCCTCCAACTGAAAAAAATACAGTCATCTTTACTATTTCTCATGGCTAAACCAGACGTATGCACGCTTTCTCCTTTTCTGTTGAAAATGAATGGTTGGTCCAACTCTGCTTGTCTGATCTGCCTGCGACCCTGGAGAATCACTCTAAGTTTGAGAAATTTGTCGAGATATATATGAGATGTTCAGTTTGAAAGTGACAGGCGCCTTGCCCGTTGATGGGCACTCGTCACACCTAGGAATTGACGATGCTTGACAGCAATAAAAGCCTTTTTTAATTTATGAATTATTTGGCTAACCTTTTTTGCTCTTTTGGTCTTTGAGGTATTATTAAGATGAGGACCGTATGACGGTTTTTTAAACAGGATTTTACACATTTTGCTTTCGGCCTTTATTGACGGACATGTGATTTTAGGGTCAGGAATGTGTGGCATAGAATTTACTTCGCTGTGCTAGAGGGGTCAGCTGTAACTACGATCGAATAAACATAACTTGCAAGTAACTGAACGCCCCATGGCCTATGGAAACTATACTGCCTAGAAAATAAAGAGCTGACCGTTGGACGATCTGAAGACATTTCTATGTACCCCTGTTAAGGTTGAACACAATACTAGGAGCCATTTAAAAATTCTGGGATTGATACGACTGTTTATTTACTTCAAAGTTTTCAAAAGTAAGGAAGACGTCCTTGCATGATCTGACGTTCATCTTTGCATAACATAACACACCACGAGTATTAGATCCGATATCAGTTATTCAAAATGAGAGCAAAATTGCTTTGAGCGTAATTTTTCACATTTGCCATGTTTATTTTTTTTACGAAATGAATTAAATATAATGAAAGAAGGTGCAATCGGAGATTCTCTCTTTCTTCCCTTCTACCGCAAAACGACTAGTTTTCGAGCCTGACCCATGACTTGTGTTACCAACACATATTCGTTCATACCAAGCTGAGAAATACAAGAACTTTGGAGCTATTGCTGATCCTGTTGTCTGTGTAGTGCTTGTACCTTCTTATCGAATAAACCGGCGATCAGTAGGCGACTTCTGCTTGCTCAGCAAGTAATATACGAAGCATTTGAACATTACTGGCGAAGACAAGGGAGACTGGAATCGCCATTTCTGGCTCATTAGACATCCTCAAATAGTGATCTCCAACCCAAGGTGGTGCACACTCGAGGCTCGAACCCACGACTTGTTTATCTGATGCCCAACGCCACGGGTTCGTGTGTTCCAGTAGCGATCGGTGAGCGAATACTAGGCATTTTCAGTATCATCAGTAACAGCGCCAACGATTGCCCACTCCTTGATCATAACTTAACCTTCAAATAGCCATCTACCAAAATACAAATAGTCCCTTAGTTGATTAACTGCCAAGTTATGAAGTTTCAGACATACAAACTATAAGTTTTAGACATATGTTTATTACTATTAAGTTTTGGGATAAAAGAGCAGGTTTTTTGATTTTTTATCATGCTTACATATGGATGTAGGTTTGAGTAAAGTATGCTACCGCCTAGAATGCTGTTGGGAGGAGACTTATAAACATTTTGGTTTACGAACCTTAGACGTTTGTAAGTAGGTGAGCATCTGTAATGTGTATCAGTTCATTTTCTTTGATCAATAGGGGAATCTGGCGTTGATTCATTTCCTTTAAGCCGTCTCGATACGGCAGAACTACCTAGCGCTAATAATGGTTTGATGTCTTTTTTGAAGCGGATTGAGAGCCGTTGCTGATGGAATAAATTAATAATTTAAGTTTGGTGAACGTAAGCTTTCGATTATTCATCATCAGGCCTTTAGAATAATAAAAGGGAGGGTAGAGTAACACAAGTTTAAAAATCCAATAAGCAGTAAGTATGGGAACACAACATTAAAGAGGTATGCGGAGAATCGAATTGAGAGTGACACAACGAAGATCAACGAGCTTCATTGTAATCTGCATCAAGACATGTTAATCTTAGACGAATTAACTAAGGTAGAGCGCTACCAATTGTGCAGCTAAGTTCAGACCATCACCAAAAAATGTACGGAAGTGAAATGATTAAAGTTTCTTTGCAATGTAAACCCGGTGAAAGCGCAAGCAACTTTTTTCAAATGCTCCAGAGTGGTACGTAAACCCCCTCACTAACTTGATGCTCGACAAATACTTGATTGAAGTATTGTCCTTAGGACACAAAGTTTGTTTTACTAATCAAAGGCCAAACAGATTAGTGGCAGAGGTTCAATTTGAAAAACCCTTTTGAGTCAGACGAATAACCTTGTATCTACAATGCCTGATTAAGTGGAGTATTTCAAATCAACGCTCGTGAATGGCTTCTACCAATACCTTGAAACAAAACCACTAATAATTGGGCATGTCACGAAAGATTATCAGGAAAAACTGAAATAATTACTCAAAAACAAGGAAATATTCATCACCAAACAGGAAAAGGATTCTGGCCTCGTTCGGATGACCCAACCTGTATAACTTTCGGAGATTGAATCAATTCTGGTTGATGACACTAAGTTCAAAATAGGGAGACAAAATAAGGACCAAACGGAGAGCATAGAAACCTAACTAACAAAATATCTTCAGAAACTGAAAGACCAAGTTTTCCTTAGTGAACAGGAGCTCAAAGCACTTAAAACCATGGGCACGATCCCCTCAAGGCTGTATGGTTAACCTAAGATCCTTCAATTAGATCTTCTATTGCGGCCGATATAAGACGCGTGTAATTCGCTCTATCACGCAATCGCAAAGTGGTTTACAGAAAGGCCTTAGCCGATTCGACACCAGAAAGCACCACGTAGCCTACGGAACACTTCTTATTTCATCGATTTCAGGAGAAATACAAATCTCAATGGGAAAATGATGTTGTCCTAAGATGTCGCATCTTTGTTCACGGAAACCATATAATATTTGTGTGACGAGATTGCAAGGCAGGATTTTCTGATCGGCATGTCAGTCGGAGGCCTGAAAGAATTGCTTTTTCACTGCACTTTACATTTTCAATTCAGATTCGGTGGCAGATTTTACCGTAAGATTGATGACGTAGCGATGGGTTCACTCCTTGGACCTATACTAGTTGATGTCTTTAGGGAGAAACTGGAGAACAAACAGCTCCCTCCGGTTATAAAGGACCTTTTTCATATGCTCGATATGAAGACGATTTATTTTAAATGTGAATCAGGCTCACCTAGGGTTAACTTTCACTTTGGAAAAAGATAGTGGAAAGTGCCTCCCCTTCCCGGAGGTCCTACTTAAGAGCACACCTGACGGAACAATTCGTATAAGGGTATTTCATAAGAAGACATGGACAGGGCCATACAAAAACTTCTACAATTTTGTCACGCTTCGCCAGAAACGGAGCCTATTCCGCAACATCAATAACCGAACTAAGAGAATATGTAATCCAGATACGCTGGAAATAACTTGCCCTGATACAAAACACCCTTCGAGAAAACGGCTTACCCGAGAAGTTTATTAGTAGGTATATGGAGGAACGTCCCCCAAAATCGGACGTGCCGATGGCTGAGACGAAGGACTTATTGTTCGCATTGCCTTTCCGAGGGTATCTGGCGAGCGAACTCTAAATCGTTGCTTAAACACTACTATCACGCGCAGGTATCCAGCCGCTAAGTTAAGGATAGTGTTCTTAAATACTCCATTTCTTCGCCTTGAAGGCAAGGATAGATTGCCGTTTCAGACCTCTCCAATGTCCATCTACGCCTTCACTTGTTTCTGTGGATGTCAATCCAAGAGGATGCGAGAGCACCACCCTACCTGGCTAAATCAAGGCACGCTAACTTACCTCTCGAGTGCAGTTGTAGCTCATTTGGTTGACAGCGGTCACCGAATAGACATAAACCAACCATTGCGAGTAATCTATAAAGTGCCAAGCACACACCCCAAGTTCCTGCGTCAGCGGATACTGGTGACGCCAGAGACAATGACCGTAGGGTTGACAAACCCAACTTTGCGCTCGCAGAAAGCGTTTGTACTGGCCCTAACGCTCCCTTGGCCGAAAAAAAAACGCAACATCTGCAATCAAACCTGCTGCCACGTCGCATCACAGCGACGAAGCAGTAACATAGATAATTGCCTAAACTGTCCCCTCCCCGAGGAGACAGCAAATTGTCAGTGTTCTGTGGTGAACCCACGCACTGAGAGGTGGTGCCGCCTTTCATGCTTGCATCGGCCGCCTTATTCTCCTCCAGGCTCAAACGACTTAAGATAACTGGGCCTCATGAAAATGGTTGATTTGGTAAACTAGGTTCAGTTTACACTTGACTGAACAGTGAAATACTTCGTGGCATGAGTGGAATTCGAACCCATGTAGGCAATGGCAAGGCTTGCGTACAGTTAACTCTTGTACCAGCTGATTCATGTGGATCCATGTGTTTGTACCGCCTTCCATCTCGGGTACCCACGCCACGCAAGGGGTTACAGTTCTCGAGCTATCCAGGCGCCCTCAAACTGCTATTGGCTGATTAAATGATCAAGCGGTCAATGACTCATGCTTTTAAGACGTTTAGGCGTTCACGCCCGCATCACCCTAGCGGACAGACGCACACGCAGGCCTAGAGCTCACCGCGCGTCGGGGGCTCTGGCCATTACTGAGTTGCTCAACAGAATCCACCACTTCTACTGGTCTTACCCTTTTCCTCCAAAACGGATCCGGGCATGATGGTTGTAGTGCTCTGAGTACGAGCACTGCTTAGACCCCAACAAGGTTTATCAGATTGGGGCATGCTAGGTTATCTAGAGTATTTCAGCTTGATTGCTAAGTAAATCCTACTTGGGCAGCCAGTTAACTATACCGGAATTTTTGGATTCTATACTTTTCAGCGGGCTACGCAGGTGCCATAACGCAAACGGAATTACTCTTGTGGCACTCAGTGAAGCTGATTGAAGCGAGCAGATAAGTTCCAGGAAGCAGCTCAGGAGGAGAAGATGCGATCGTTGGAGCAAAAAGTGTATTTTGCCTGATGTTTCGGATTCTCACTTGAGCTCATTATCAGAAACAGTGGCACAAGGTGCGCAGTACAAAGTGGCCATTTGATAGCATGCGTGCTACAATAAGCAGTTATTACGATAACCGATGGGTGTCTTAATTGATGCGATGATGGCTTGGCCATCTGGCTCCGGGTTGTTAATCCCCGTGCTTTCATAATCTATGTTAGATCTTGGCGTAATAATGATCCGGCAATTTGGCTCACTGACATTGGAGGCGTCAGTTGCCCGTGCCCTCTACACGTGGCTCATTCACCTGCTCAGGCGATGTCTCAGAACAGAATATGGGAACGGGAGTTCATTGCGCTCCTGAATGAGTTGCGAATGAAAATCCAAAACTTCAGGCCAATAAACTTCTTGTTACAGCGGTTGCAACTTCTACTCTCGGTGTAGCCCCATAGCTTAGGCATTTGGTTTATCAGCTGTAAGCAAGCCTTACTTTAGTTGTTGAGACTTAGAATCCCACCAAGGCTGCTGCCGTAATAAAAAAAATCTGCCAACAGCAACTCACTTCCTTCCAGACGCGCTGACCTGCAGTGGCTCGACTGTCTGCAGCTCGGTTGAACCTGTGTCCGAAAAGTCGTCGTCATCTACGCTCCAGTTCTTTACGCCCTCTCTCTACTAGTGCTTCACGGACCACCTCAATCGCACACCTTTCGGTTAACGAAACACATATTACGAGACATTTGCAGACTTTACTTACCGCTGACACCCATGAAAAAAATAACTGATGCCACCGTATCACCCACTCTCAAGGACATGGTTCAATATGATCAGTCCGCTCCCTGTTCCAGTCAAAAGCAACTGCTCTCTTCCATCTTCTTTTGCAAACTATGACTTGGCCTAACGATTCTGAAGTTCAAAGTACATCAAAAACTCGAACTAATACGTCGCATTCTGCTGTGGACCAGATACTCAATGCGTTTTTTTCCTGGATATATATGACTGTCCTACCTTAATGAGAGACATCAGCAATAGTTTTGATCAAAATGTGGGCAATCTGGAATAGCTAATAATTAATTGCTTTGTCAAATAGCTCGATATCAAACTGTTCACGTCAGCGAATGCATCTGCTGGTTTGGGGACCAGTCAGTCTTCTGACAGATGGAGTGACATCGCTATAGCATGGGACCATGAAACCGATTAAAATGTCTTACAACTATCATAAGCAAAAAAATAAGAGGGAAGTTGCTTGGGGCTTAATATTTGCCTTTAATGGGGGCTCATTAGTGTTACATGTTAAGTGAAGGCGTTCCAGTTTGCACGGACATGTCCAACTCCAAGACCCAAAACAACTAATAATTTTTTTGGAAAACGATAAATTAATGACCTTAAGGTTCAGTTGGTCAACAGTCGAATATCTGTTCACTGTTTCCGCATGATATTTTAAAAGCAACACCAACAAGGATATGGAATTTGCAGAAAGACGTCACTTTTAATTTTTTCGTGAAAAAGAATGTCAAAGGCACAGTTTTGTAAATGCGTTTGCCGCATGCCTGTCATGAAGGCGAAGGGTGAGTGGACCAAGAAGAAGAAAAATAAAAAAGAAAGGAAAAGAGGCCTGGACGCGCGATGTCGCGTGACCATAATAGGGGTTTTGGAGGACTCGTCCTATGAACATGTGGGTGGGAGATTGTCATTGATAAATCTGAGGAGGGCAGTATCGAGATCTTTAGGTGTTACTTAGGTCTGCTCGACTCGACATCTGCAAATGTAGTTTTGTCTTAGAGCGTGAGTTCAGCAGGTTACTGGAATAATTCCGCCAAAGAAACTCTGCAACTCGAAGTAGCATTCGCTTGCATTCCTTTTTCGTCAGTTTTTTCTACCATGAGAATTATTTAATACGAGTATATTCAGGTAAAATTTGCATACGACATGTAACTATTACATTAGTTGGGGACGTTTGGAGGGTAAGTAAAAGAAATGGGGAGATATTTGTTATGTGTCAACTTGCACTAAAGCAGCACTAAAGCAGGCTAAGGAACTTTCGAACAGTAAGATAGGGCCCTCCCAAAGGTCAGTTGTTTGGATAACTAGAGGGTGGTTACCTACGCTCTCACCTACAGGCGCTATTTTGGAGACCTGATAGTTGTACGCAACTCAAAATTAAATGGCATCGGTTCTTGGTGCCAATTTTCCAGCCAGTTTATACTAGATGTTTGAGGATTTATCTGCCAGTATTTTTCGTTCAAATAATCTAAACTCTGCTGCAAGTATTTCTATAAAACAGATTTTGTTAGTCAATTGAAGCATTCCGTTGACCCTGAGGGGAACGAACGAGTTGAAACACTTCACTCTGGTCAAACATTCCATTTTATGTTTAACCTAACAGTTTTACTAACGTTATGTCATGACTGGTCTACGGAAAACGAATGCGTCGACGCTGAATTGTAGTTTTTCATATAGACTCTTCGGTGTGGATGTCGAATGTGACCGCCTAAATAGGAAACCGGAAGAGGAACCGCCCAAAATACATGTGGATTTGCGCTAAATTGCAAAAAATCTATGTTTAGGATTAAGGTGAGTGTAATGATTAAGTTAAGATTTATATTTAAGTTTGACGTTGTGTTCAGAGGTAGGGTTATGATAAGCAAGTGGTTAGGCTTCTTATCGTGTTCACCTTTGGGTAAGGGTAGGGCTAGCGTTAAGATTTAAATGACAGTTTAATTTTATGTTTTGATAAGCATTAGCTTGAGGGCATGCGTATATGTACCGTTCCTGAAATGTACCAATGGCTCACTTAGTTTTAGTGGGCTTGGCGGTTCCTATTCTCATGTCCTGTTTAGGCGGCCATGAAGGACAGCCATATCGAATCTGCTCCTAGTTAGTGATTTTGTCCCCCAATTTCAGCATATGCTACCCTGGTGCTCTTAGTACCGACCAAGCGGCCCTACTCGTAATTACTGAATGAATGGTCGGCAGATCCGGTTTTGCTGGTCCACTGGTGGAATCAATGCAGATTGTAGACAGTTTATTTGACGGTTATGCGAGGTGAGGTGGGCGATTTCCCGCCAAAGACTTATAAATGAAAATCACGTGGATAGGGTTGTGGATGACTACTGTAGTAGAAATGAGGTCACTTTTCGAATCTCAGAAGATGACATTCATCCTATTGTTTGAGACATGTTCATTGTCTGTGGTATTGACTAAAGGCAGCATATGAACACTTTTTGCTAATGTCAAATAGAGGTAAACCAGTACGAAAAAGGCTCATGTGAACTGGAGGGTGAGCTATATTTATTACTAAGTCCAGGATTGAGTGAAGTATGCATTCAATTTACGGATGGTGACAACGAGGGGCATAACGCATAGTAGCCTGCCTTAATGTATTAGACAACTGGAGCTTTTGTGGGCTTTCGTTGAGTGAGTTTGCATTGAAAACATTGTTTTGCCATCACTCTACTAGGGCAGTTGTTTACGGTCTCCGGCAGAGCACGAGAGGGTACGTTAGTGGAGTACCGTCCCGGCCCTCTTATCTACAAACACGAGCATTCAGTTAATGTAAAGGGGTGTCGTCCAACCTGTCTTTCCCCTCGACGTGGGTAATCGTCCTCGTAATAATCATAGGCAATGAAATCCATGCTAGATATAATGCCATAAAATCTGGAGTGCTTGTGGACAATTATGCAAGGAACGTTTCCAATATGCCGGCAGGTAAGTGCATCGGAAAAAAGTAAATATTTAGGAAACATTGGATGAGGACTTCCAAAGCACTGTTATTGCGGTGAAGGAGCATCTTCAACTGCTTAGTGAATTCACAACACTTTGAGAGATAAAGCAAACCGTTCATCGGCTCGATTTCTTATTAATGTTCACTATTAAATGAGCTGTAGATTAGGCCATCTAGTCAACGAAAAGCACACGCGATAACTGCTGCCTAGAAGAAGCCATAACGGGAGTTGTTTTACGCATTATGGACATGAGGCAGATTGCTGTGAATTGGCAGTTTGCTGGTGCGTGAAAAGAATAAGGAGTCAAATTCTCAGTAATATCAATAAATTAGAAGATTTTAAGAAAATAGCCCATTATAAGACCAGAATTTCAATAAAATCTAGATAATTTTAAGCAGTAAACGCAAAATACGGAAATACATCGTTGCTTTGAGGAAACAACCATTGCTAAACTATATTTACTTCCTAAAGTTCACAAAATTGGCATTTTGCTGCATACCCTGATCGTTTTCATTGATTTATCAAACCACAAGTTTTCTAAATGAAGAGGAGTTTGGCAAATTTAAATAATTCATTTGACCCACGTGTGAAAATCTCGGTGACCGCGGTGGGATTAGAACCCACACTAACAAGAGGAAGGCTTCACTACAGCCAACGATCTAGCCACTGAGCTACGAGGCGCCCACAGGAAGCCATGAGTTTGATCACACTTGAGTTAAGTTACCCGCCTAGCCTGCTGCAACGTACGGAATCCACCAATTCTGATCCAGTAAGCTGACTGCCCAAGCAGTAGTTCATAAGAAATCAACCAACAATCCACCAAGCGACTAACAAACGCAATTAATTAGTGGTTTCGAATCCCACCGAGGCCACCAAGTTTTTCACAAAAAGGTCAACTGAATTGTTCAAATCTGCCAAAAATCCTCTACTAATTAATTGTGCCTGGTTGTCATCTGGTGGATTCTAGATTGATTGCCTATGAAATCCTGCTTGGGCAGTCAGCTTACCGTATCAGCATTGGTGGATTCAATACGTTGCAGTAGGTTGAGCGGGTAACTTGACCCATGTGTGATTAAACTCAATGGCTCCCGGTGGGGCCTTGTAATTCAGTTGACTAGGGCGTTGGCTGTACTAAAGCCTTCGCCTTGCTGACGTGGTTTCGAATCCCACCGAAGCCACTGAGTTTTTCCCAAGTGGGTCAAATAAATGTCTAAGTGTCTACTTAATCAACTCTATCTATTAAGAAATGTCACTGAGGCCTTTTTTTCCAAATTTATTGTAATTCCTAGAGACGAAGTCTATTTCATTTGTATCTTTTGAAGGGTTACAGGTAATGCCCATAAGGACACAATTACTGTTATGTAAGTTTTGAAAATTTACGGTCAGTTTTAAGAAGTAAACATTGAAGTGTAGACATTTAACTCAAAAAAGAAAATATTTTAAAACAATTTGTCGCTACCCAGTGCAAAACAGTGCGTTAATAGACTAGAGCCAGAAAGGTTTTACAAGGCTGGTTGTAAATAGTCGTCTTATTAGCATCGTCCTTTGTCAAAGGTTATGTCTTAAAACCTCATCTTAAATTCGGAAATGATGTCGGCTGTAACCGTCTTGCTTAGAAGCAAGTTCCATGGTCGTATCACTGGTTGGCTGAGACACACGTTTTCATGATCCAATCACGTGCGCATGCCGGCGATGTTGAGTTTTGCAGGCAAATTCGAATAAATCCTCACATCTCAGGGGGGAACCAAGGCCAGGGCTTTAAAATTCCAAAAGAGGAAATAATCATGTCATTTGACGTTATTTCTCTATTCACGCCTAATCCTCTAGACGTAGTGCCGATCTGTAAGGCAGAGCTTCTGTAGGTCTGCGGACGCTCTATTTTAAACTTCCTGATTTGCGGCTGGAAGCAATCATTCCCTTTGCCGTGAAATTTGATCGGTAATTAAAAAGCACTCCCAGGGGTTCACAAATGTATTACTTTTTGCCGAAACCTGTAAGGCAGAAATATGAAGCTACAGGTTTTTCTACGTTCAAACCGAGATTATGGCTGCGATACGTAGATGACATATTTTTTATCATCCATACGGATCAATTAGCATTACTTCCCAAAACCTCAATTTCACCTTTCCAGGAATTAACGTTATGTTCGAAATAACTCTCAATCCTAGATCCCCTCGTACACACAAAGACTGCTAGCAAGTGACAAAGCTAAATATATCGAAAAGCTATATATTCCGTGGTCATCCATCTCATGTCTGACAAACTCATCTCTGTTAAAAGCTTGCTATGTCGAGCAAAAGAAGTTTTTGAAAGGAGATAAAAGTCCTTTTTCTCGGAATGGATATAATCCTGACTTTGTCCGTCAGTGCATGTGTGGACAACGGTTCAAGAAAAATGTGAATTTCTGAGCAACGACCACCCAGACACCAAAACCCATGGCAAAAACTCCGTGTTTTAAGGAACCTATTTGAGCTCGTCGAAAGACAACTAAAAAACCACCACATATAGAGAGCGCAAAAGCTTTCGACTTCTTTGTGCACTCAACTTGTACACCCCAAGGACCGGGTTGACTTTTTCGAAAGAAGATACATTGCCTGCAAAATACCGTGATGCAGTCTTTTGGCCAAAATGGGGCATCTTGTAAGAACGGATATCTGCTAGAAGTAAAGAGACTAGGCCACAGTGGACATAGGTTACATATTTACCTGAGAGAAAAACTGCAACTTTGGCGCCTGTCAAATAAGGATGGGCTACAACTTCCTGAATGTAATATACTCAGACGAGGTATACATTGATAGGCATATTGATTTAGCTGCCGTTGAAAATTTTCTCAAGGTCAGTTGGAAGCAAACGTAGCCTGCATCGACCACATAATTGAATGCAACGGAAGCCTATTGGCTTAAACTTCAGCCGCGACACAATTTTGCATAAGGCATTGTATACATTTAACAGTATATATATATATATATATATATATATATATATATATATATATATATATATATATATATATATATATATATATAAGCCAAAAAAACAAGTTAACATTGAAATATTTGCTATTATATGCTCAATAGCTAATTTAAAATCACTTGGAATAGCAAATCGAAGGGCCATTTTAGTGGTGGAACAACAATAAGTAGATTATAAAGTTTCGAGGTTTTATTCTTTTAGTTATATTTTGGATGAGGATTACATGGAAAGTGCGTAGGGGGAGCAGTCGTCTTAAACTCCTCCGAGAATGTATCCTTCAGGCAACGCAGAAGCTGACATCTATTGTGCGCCTCCGTAGGAAAACTTCAATTAAATGCAAGAAGGTGATTGACCGAGTGACCGTGGGTCGAGGCACGTGACTGGTGAGCTGCCAAGCTGAATTCGGAATACATGCCAATGATGAGGTAAGGGTGACAAACCTCTTGAGATGACGCCTGTTCGTGGGCGTTGTCGCTACCCGACCCATCTTTGTTAAGCGTGCACCGCGTTTAAACGTAGGGATGCTCAGCCACCACTAACGGTGAAGTTGCATGTAAGCCCAGTTCTTAGTACGGTCGTCGACGGATAGTTAAATATCGGAAAAATTTAGCAAATAATGACTCTTTCTAAATTTTTGCGCTTCCTTCTGTTTCTACGGTTATGCGCGTCAACAATGTGTGTTTAATCAGAGGCAGGTAGCATACTTTTTTTGTTCTTAGCTAAAGTTTGAGGGATGTATACCGATATGGTTACATTATGGAAAATGCCCGTTTTTTTGGGACTTGGAGCTCAACCAGAACTATCATAGGCAAAGGCATGGTGACCGGTAACAACGAAAAAAAACACTCTTGAATTCCACACTCAAAACGAGCCTTCTTGGATGTTTCAGAGCGATTGGGCCTCCTTATTCCACCATTTTGTACTTCGTCCATGCATGGAAGGCCTAAGGGCGTGTACATTGGAAAAATTGGTCTTTGTGTAAAGCATTTACTCTCAATCCGGATAACGGGATTTTTGAAGAGCAGAAAAAGAGGATGATGCGATCGCTTGATCAATTAATTTATTGACCTAACGTTTTTGGATTCTCAGTCGAATCCACCATCACACATAATCGCAAATAAGAGTTTTGGAGGCACAAGGAGTGCCGTATTGATAGGACGTAGTTACCGTGTGATCACCTGCGTACTATAATTACAAGCTCTCGCGCTTACCGCTAGGCGTCATCATTTTTGGGATGGTGGTTTGTCAGTCCGTGTCCGTGTCATGCGTGTTGAATGTGAACGTGATGGCCACTCAGAAATTTGTCTTGATGTCACTGGTTGTTGTTCGCGCTCGACCGTCCATGCTAAGACATATGCCTAGCACAGAATATGGGAGGAGGGAGAAGTCTTTGCGCCGGAAAAATGTGATGAAGTACTAACTCCTCAAGCGTTAGCGTCAACGTCGATTTCTATGGCTAGTGCGCGTCAACGTTGTGTATTTAATCGGAGGCAGATCGCATGTATCGGTAACAATTTATCATAATATAAGGTTTGTGTACTGATGTGGTTACTGTATAGATGATGCCCATTCTCTTGTGTCCTGACGCTCAATCAGGATTATGACAGTTGGTGGCATAGTGGCCAGTAAAAATACGGGAAACTGACTGTTAATTTCCACCGGAGAAGGTTTCCACTCAGATGTTTCAGGAGAACTGAACTGCCGGATTCCATCACTTTCTAATTAATCTACTCACTTAAGCTTTCAGGATGAGAACATTGGGAAAATCGGCCATTGCAAAGACGCCATTGCTCCCAATGCGGTTAGCAGTATTCTTGGATATCTTGTGCTCAGTGCACGCACTTATTTAACGATGCTTTAAATATGTCAGAGTATATAAAAAGTTCGTATTTACACTCTCCACAGGTATCCAAAACTATTCCTAGTGCAACCCCTCTGAACTGTCTTTCCTTTAAGACCAGTTAAGAGAATGTCGCAGCCTACCAACTGTAGTAGGCTTGAAATTTTTTACCCAAATTTATCTGTTCCGATGTTCTTATGTTTTACTTTTCCGCAAATTAAACAAATGAGTGGCTTCTTCAAAAAGGCAATCTTCACATGTAACCCCAGGTTTCTTCAAGAACACAAAGCCGGTTGGCGTCTATTCGAATAGCCGATTTTCAAATTGATCCAGTAAAAGCGACCTATTTTTTTTATTTCATGCATTGTTTTGACCCATTTAGTGGACATTGGTCATAAAATGGATATAAAATATGCTTTCGGGGTTAGTAAGAGCGCTGCCAAGCCGGTCGATACATTTGCATTTGGCAAACGCGTAACGACTAGTTTGATCGCCATATGTCTCACGGAAATACGGCCATTTATTCCTCGCAGCAAGCGCACTCAGAAACGACTCAGTATGTCTGTTGAGAGACGATTCTCTGGGTTAGCACTGAAAAGGTAACTGCCAAGAAGCACTTTAAAGAAATTACATTTTCGAACCAATTTGGATGTTCGCTTAAAGTGTCGGATTCACTCTCGGGTCTGTCCGCCACCAAGTGCAGCAACACATCAGGGTAGGGGGTACATAGCTGATGCTACAAATATCTTGCATTTGCTTTTTAGCCGCGCACCCAGTCTAAGTAAGAGCCTCCACATTTATTGCAGATGGTTGAAATTGGTGCAAATCGTTAACTGCGCAATTTGCACTTGGGAATTGGTGTGTTCGGCAATTCTATTCATCGATGATGGTACCGGAAGCTGTGCCCATCCTCGCGTTCCCTGCATGACTAGCCACACTGAGCAGGCAAACACATCGGGGTAGAAGTGGATGGCAAGGAACATAAGGTAGTTGTTTGACAGTGAGCTAGCGGGTCACGACTAAGCCAGACTGCATTCCACATCATTTTCGCCTCCCGCGAGATGTTCAGTATCATCAAGATTGAACGTGTTGCTGGATCGCTTTCGTTTGAGACACGATTTCCAAATCGCGTACTGCCTTCCCACCGCTGTTGCATGATTCCCTATTCCAGAGGCTGTTATACTTGCGTTACCCGTAAAACGGCATGACGATACGGTGAACGAACCTGGGCGTTTCCTGTCATAGGAATGAGTCCGTTTGCGTGATAAGTCTTCAGTCTGGTGGTTCCCACTAGTCGGTGTGAAACACTGACGTAGACCTGCAGCTTTTGGTGACTGAGAGCATAGCGGCCATCCACTACTTCGGATAAACCTGTAGAGTGCTTCTCATGCGATAGACTAAAAGCTGATCAGTTTGAGGTCAATTTCAAATAAAGGTCTCCATAGGCGTGGTCTGACCATACTTTCATGTTCGAAGAACCCAAAATTATTGTGGGGGTTGACAACCGGGGGAAATGCCGACTGTTTAAATCATGATTTTACAGCCAACGGTCCATTCGAAATTTAATAATCTTTGCCTGTCACGGTTGCCTCAAGGGTTGTCTTGGCAAGGTGCGGAGGTCCTGCAGGAGGCGAACACTGCTCACATTGACCACATTATTAAACTAGTTTTATTGAAATATTTGGCGTTTATTAAGGGATCTCAGCTGTTTATGGTTCTAATAGAAATGTTCGAAAATTCGTCGCAGTGAGTTAAGGAAAACTCTGGTGAATCCGACTAGCGTTGGTCCTTTATGGCTATATGCTTACATTGCAAATGCATCTGATGGATACGGCAACTCCTTGTCGTCCACTGTTCTTCATTTTGGGTTGAAGTGAAAACCTAATTGTCATAGGAATTAGCGTCTTTTGCGAACGCTCCACTGTATTTCTTTCCATATTACTGACTAAGTGGTGTGTAGGCGTTTTTTTTTTACTAGGAACCTACCCAGCGTAATGTAGCTTGTTGCCTCGCATTAGGGGTGGCTGCAAAGAGCTAGCTCTCACTTTTGTTTCCAGACTGCTAGGCAGCAGCCACACCCCAGGCAACCGCTTCAACCGGCGGGCCGAACATTTTAAGGAGCTCCAGTGTTTGGTGTGTCCCACAACCGGTATGGCTAGGGATGATTTCGATGAACACCTAAATAGGAAAAGGTTAATTGAACCATCCACAGTACATGTGGTTTTGCACTAAATTCTAAGAAAATTATGTAAAGGTTTAAGGTGAGGGTTAGAGTTAACTCTAGTATTAGGCTTGAGTTTGAAGTTAAGGTCAGAGCTGGGGTTTAGGGTCATGATTAGGCTCAGTGTTAAAGTTACTATCGTGTTAACTGTTGGGCTTAGAATAAGTATAAGGTTAAGATTAAGGTGACAATTTAGTTTTATGTAATGGTTAGTGTTAACGTTAAGACATGGGTATATTTTACGTTCTGGAAATTTGCCTTAGGCTCACCTATTTTAAACAGACTGGGCAGTTCCTCTTCCTGTGTCCTTTTTAGATGGCTCTAAAAGGTAGCCCTACCCCGGTATGTCCGCTTTCTTCCCCCCTGCCCCACCCCACCTCCGCGAACAGGGTGAGGGTCCCCAGTGTTGTGTGCGTCCCCACACTCGGTATGACTACTGCCTACCAAGCTCTCTCCCTCCCATCCCCTTCCCCTCATCCTACTCTCTACCCCACGATCGACATTTCCTAAGGCGAAGGCGACATGCAATCACGTAGGCGGCCCAGGCCAATTGGTCATTCTGTCATTAAACGATTCCCTTAATTATAGTGAAGTTCAACAGGCATCTAAGGCAAAAAAGCAGCGTTTTTTAAGGACAGAACTGCTTACTGCCTAGCAGGTGGAGGGGGATGGAAATGTTGCTCTAAACAAACACCGGATCTCATGATTTCGGCAGCAGACCTTGGGCCACGGACTCCGAAATATGTGGTCGAAAAATAAAAACAAACAGCAACCGTACATGTTCCCATCCCTCCGCCATACCCACCGGGTCGCTCGGATGAGTCCGCGATTTCTAGAAGCCTGAAAAGTTTATTGCCTTTTAAACCATCTGAGGAGCAGCTGACCGGAACGGAGGTAGGCTCCATTCGCTGCAACTTGGACAACCCCACGCTGAATGAAACGTGATTTTCTGACCAAGGCCAACTGGAGGAGGTAGGTGCTGGTTACCCCTTTTTCTGGAGCGGCCGCTTACAGGCAGCACGACACGACGCCAGCGCTGCATGTTTCATCTGGACAGACATCGAGGGAAACCTGACCTGTCTGCCGCAGGGCACAAATTATCGACTGATGAGTCTCCTCCAGATTTTTAGGAGAGACTTATTCACTACCATCGTCAGAGTTTACGCCCTCCCCCCGTTGACCAGAGCCGACATGGCAAAGGACAACTCGTACGAGGATCTACGAGCCCTCCTAGTGACTGTGTTGAAGGCGGATAAATTTATTTTCCTTGGTGACCTGAAAGCCTGTGTCAGCCCAGATTATGCTGCCTAAAGAGGAATCTTGGGTTCACGTCGTCTCGTCTGCTTCAATGGTAACGGCCTGCTCCTCCTGTGAACCTGCGCAGAACACCACCTCATCCTAGTCAACGCCTTCAGCCTTCCGATGCAGGGAAGGTGATTTCGATGAAACCCGGTCATGGCAAAGGCACCTGCTGAACTATGTCGTCAGTCGGAGGCGACACTAGCAAGACATGCTGGTGCTTAAGGTGATCCTGGATGTTGGCTGATGGATCGACCATCGTCTCGTAATTTTCAAGATAAGGATTCGTCGACAGTCACGTAGGAGTCCTCAACGTAAACTTTCAGCAGGTTGGTTGAATACGGTTTCGTTGAATGTACCTACTCACCATCGCCATTTCAGAAATGAACTGGTTTCCCAGCTAGCCAACCTTCGAGTCACCAACGAGAACGCCTCCGTGGAGAAGCGAGGGTGCCAATTGAGGAACACAGTCCAGTCCACCGTCCTAGATGCCCTCGGCTGCGATGAAAAGGACGCATCCATCAGCAATCTGGTAGCAAAGGAGGATCGGCTGCACAAAGTCTCTATTGACCCCCCTACCGAAGCCAACAAAGCAGCCCTCTACCGAACTCGCTACCTTGTGCAACAGCTAGGGCAGGAAATGCAGGATGCCTGGTTGCTCGCAAGGTTACGGAGATCCAAGGGTACGCAGACCACAATGAATGGCATACTTTCTTTGCTCTGACGAAGGCTGTCTACGGTTTCACATCCAAATGAACCGTTTATCTCTTCTCATCGCTTAGGAAACTATCCTACTAACTGAAAGGGTGCAAATTTTGAAGCGCTGGGCTGTGGAGAGAGTTAGGTCGACAGCTCAGCACATTTTTCTCACTCTAAACTATCTTAAGCGCTAGAAGCTATCGCGGTGTGTTAAAAGCTGTGGCTTCGAAGACTACCAACTGACGGTCCCCGGACTGAGAGTCAGACTGCAATGACCCCTCCTTAATGTGGCCTTTATGTAATTCGTACTGAGACGGGCTCTGTGTCACGCTCTTTTATGTTGTTTTGCCCTTGTTTTTAGTGGACCACAGTGCGTTGGACTATACTCTTTTCCATCTCTGGTCTTTTGGACTCTGTTACGACACCGGGATACCTGGAACAGATAGTGAACTATATGCCGTGCAAGTCTGCTCTCACTATAATCCCACGCAAGCCATCATCCCTGCAGCACCATGTTGTGGAAACTGTTGTTGATGCACTTAACGGGCTCGACTGATGTGTGAACATGGCTCCAACCTGCAGAAGACAGGCGTCTTGTGCCTCATTAGTTAACCGTGAAGGAACAAACGCGAATTAAATAGACTACGGGCTTCACATCACATATGGAGAACCCATTTTTGACTACTAAATATACAAAACACTTTAATTTCTAATAATATTTAAATGTGCTTATTTAACACTGGAAAAGTATGCATTATTTTTGATATTAATACGTAATGAAACTCTGATACCCTGAATATTTCCTCAAAACGTTGTGTACGCAGTCATTAATAAAGGCACAAAAAAACGTTTGGCAGATTGTTTGAGTATGCCATTCTTATTCACTCCTGATTGAAAAACAATGAAAGATTATTATATCGAAACAAAAATAATATAATGTGCCTTTTAACGTTCTGGTAAACTGAATGTCAAGCGAAATAGAGGGGGTCAATCTATTGCATCCGACAGAATCCCAGCGATCTAGCAAACCGCTTTTCGGGTGGTCTGCAGATAGCTAGAAGTGTCTATCTCGCAAATGAAGAAAGCTTTGCAGCCCAAAAATGTCAGCTGTATGCCATCGTATTGCTAATGCCAACTTCCTCTCTTAGATGCTGCAGAGTATATGTGACTGTGTTAGCCTGATCGCTCGCACTTGCACCACCTTTCACACCATCGGCTACAGTTTGTGTGAGAATATATGTCGATGAAAACACTCAGCTTAGGTAGCATAGCTCTTTATCCTCTTCAGCTCCATAGGATATTCCTCTTCGTGGCCATCCAAATGCAAGCTAATAATACAGTTATATCCCAAAATACCGTTATTTTCAATTTACAGTGATAAGGGCCATTTAAGTGACACATTTATAGGGGGTGCATTAGGCCTAATGTTAGCAGCTAGTTTCCTGCCATACGCAGAGTAAAAGATGGGCCTGATACCTGGACAAGTCATGTTTTGTAAGTGATCTACGGATGACTCTTTTTCTGCACTATGGAACCCGAGAAATGTCATGTCATTCGTAAATGTCATGAACAAGTTTTACACAGTGTAGAATTACATTACTGGGCACACAATAAAAAACAGCAAGCCGAATTCCATGGCTATTGACATTAAGGGGCAATAAGATGGATAAATGTAGAAGATCGTATGTCAAAGGACCAGCTGAGAAGGACAGCGCTTCGTTTATATGTTCATTGTTCAGGTTTGTATAACAATAAACGTTAACTTGAGGTCAAATTACTTGCGCTAACAAACTTATAGAAGGTTCTGTCTTTATATCATCATTCCAAAATATGTTCCACTTATATAGTTTGGGGGTAAGATCAGGTGTGCTGAAAGCACTTTAACTTTAGATGTTTTGATAATTTTACCAGAACAATGGCTTCACTCGTCAATTGGAAGCTGCTTATCAACAGTTCTCATGAATCCAGATAGCGAACCTCTTTTATCCAACAAGGATAACATCTCAATAGCAATTGGGCAAAGGTTTTGTGGTATGACATTAAACTTGTTCGTTTAAGTTACTGTTGCTTCAGGTCATCCAAATTCAAACAAATAGTGCAGACAACTCAGAGAAAAATTAGGTATGCATAGAAAAATATTATCCTTGTAAATATTAAAATACATATCCAATCTCCCTTGGTGGTCTGACAGAAATGCCCTGTTTTTGCATTCAAATAAAATGACCAGCAAAAAAATAAAGTTTGACTTCAAGACGACTTTGGAAAATCCGATGTGCCTATCTATTGCATCAGCAGTGCACAAAAATGAGTGAATGTGAGATTTTCGTTTCCGATTTGGTTAATGGACTGAGGAATGCGAGGAAGTTTGGGTGTGTTGACATTGCAGAAACTTTCTGGATTGGTGGATTTGAACTCTTTGAAAAAAGCCAATCTTAAGTGAGGTATTGTTTGTAACGGAGGTCTCCATATGTATTTTAGAATTTATGGTCAAGGCGTCTGAAACAATTAACCGAGTAAGGACATGGCATCGGTTGTTAAATCGCCTTTCCAAAGAAATAAGCCCCAAAAAGGCAAGGGAGGCCACAATGAGCATTTCTGACGTTCTAAACGTTGTCAGTCAGCCTTACGCCATCCTCAATCCTCCAAGCCTGGGGTTTGAGTATGGCTGACGACGACGACCATCCATGAATCCTGTTAGAAAACTTTTCCTACATTCGTTGATTAACGCTCGTCGATCTATTACAGGATGCACTAGTCCCGTTCTGCCTTGGGGTGCACCCTCGAGACCCGCCAGCAGCGGCATAGCAGCTAGCATCATAGGCAGACGCACATTGCCAACAAAGAAAATGGAGATTAGAATGGCCATTTCGGGTACATCAGCTGTTCTCAGCCAGTCATACCAAACCGCTGGTGGCGTGGCACCCAATGCTCGAACTCAGCAAGACAACGAGCTCGTAGCTGAAGCGTTAGAGTTCTGGTTAACCGGTTGCAAGTTTGAGTCTCGGGTGGCGCACCATCTGGGGTTGGGTCTGACTGGGTGTTGGCATCTACTGGTTCAGCACTGGCCATTCCAGTCTCCCTTGTCTTGACCGGCAATGTTCAACTGTTTCTACCACCATTCTGATCTAGTGAACCACAGCCGAATTGGGGTGTGACAAAGAAGTCTGACTGTCTTTTTCGGTACTTTCAATCACTCAATGTGAAATCTACGGGGATCTCAATAAGCCTTCATAATGCAACCACCAAGTTATGCCTACCGTATTTTCATGTCCATAACCATCAATAATCTCTAAGAGTTGTCGCCAAAAGACTCAATTACATGCTCTTGTGGTTTTGACACAGTGCATCAGCGATTGGAAGCACCGTGAACTTCAGGTTGCCTCCTGGCCAGTGAGGACGTTTCGAAGCTGTCAAGAAACTCACATAAAGTCCGCCAGCGAAGTCTCCCTCAAGACCGCTGCTGCGAACATTACGAACGTACCCCTGGTTCCCTGATCAGCTGTCACCCCAATCTTCGCATCTTACACTTGCCACGCAGTGGGTGCACACACATATTGCAGATCGCTGGGTATCTTTTCTTTTTTTAGAATTCTGCTTCGTCTTTGGCGTCACTTTTACACCGCGTTCAGACCTCGAGGGTACTTTGCCGTGGTGCTCAAATAACTGTTTGCCCTCAGCTATCAGGTCAAATAATTCTGCCTGATCTTATTTTAGCCAGTCCTAGGGAAATTTAACGGCGCGTGCACATCCCCAGACGGACAGGATACTGCGCTTCGGCCCCTTCTTCTGACCTGTTTCCATGACTTAAAAAAATTATGCTTTGACCTCGCAGGATTTAGGTAACCCGAGGGACAGGAAGTTAACCTGGCCGTATAAGTGCATATCATGACAACGGCTGAGTCGTGGTGTTCGAAGGGGTGCCCTTCCCGTGCCCATCCCGTGCTAGAAAGTATGCCGGTTGCGAGTGGGTTCTTCATTTTCGGTCGAACCTTTGATTCCTGTTTAAAGGTACCCAAAATTTGTTGTTTTGACGACTTAACTAGGACAGGCAAGGATTCCCAAATTGCGCTGAACTCACGCGAGGTGCATACTATCTGAAATACAGTTACGCATTATCAAGTAAACCATAGGCAGCGTAATGTGGCTGATGACGGAACAGTAAGTTGACAACAAGAATATGTGTTGCTGGCTCGTCGTATGTTCGTCACGTCAGATTACGACTATGACTGAACCGAAAAGAAATTCGTAGAAATGCTTCACAGCATAGGTCATTGCCTGCGCTTTAGAATGTTTTATTCTCACTGTAAGGCGGCAATTTTTTATCCTCGTTTCAGATTGTCGATAGGCTTCCCTTCCGGTGTTGTGTTCGCGCAAGCACCGTATGGTCGCAGAAAATGAGTAAGAACCCCGGCTGCCGACTGAGTCGTCAATAAAGCACCTGGCACAGACATGGTAAAGTGTCTCTATTCCAAATCCAAATATCTCAATAGGCGTTTGGACGGCCCTGATAAATCTTCTACTCGCAGCACACTGCCTGAATGTGACTTGGTGGGTTTCCTCGTGGCTGTACGTCTGAAGCCGTAGCAACGAATGTCTGTGAGTAAAGAGAGAGAGAAAGCTACGCTTTATTTTCAAAGTACAATTCCAAAAATTTCAGCAAAACAGGTCCTCCATTCACCGTGAAGAATCGTCCTTGAATGCGTCTCAAAATATTGACCAATTTGGACTTTCCTTCCAAAATACTGCCAGCGTCGTGCACTGATGACCTCATTTGTCTTGTTCGAATAAACAAATGGGGTTAACATACAGTATATAATGGGTGAACTAGGACAATCAACGTACCAATTAGAAGATTCACATGCAAATGGAGAGCAGACAAGATGGTGACTCAATTTCAAAAGCCCGTGCCAGCTCTTAGCTCATTCTAATGTCAAAAGACTCTTCTGTAAACCCCAGCTTATGAAATACATAACGTACACCTGGCTAAAACTGCCCAAGAGTGCCTCTTTCTGATCTTTTTCGTTTATAATTAATATTTTTGCCAACGTCCACATCCTGATTCTGCTGGTTTCTCGCACTTTTAAAGGCCTAGATTTTGACACTGCTCCTTGCCTAGTTTAGTTTTACCTGAAAACATATAGACCATCTAAATTTTCCAATGAATACTTCTCGATTCTTACTGAGTATTCAGTTGACCCACTTGTGAAAAACTCGGTGACCTCGGTGGGATTCAATCCCACAAAAGCTAGGGGAAGGCTTTAGTGCAGCTAACGCTCTAGTCAACCGAGCTTCAAGGTCCCCAACGGGAGCCGTGATTTAATCACACTTAGGTCAAGTTACCCACGCAGCGATGTTCTGGTCACGTGTGACCACCCCTGTGTACTGTAGCCCGCATGGCCATGGAAATGCATGCATTTAGTCAAACATTCACACTACCCAATTTTAGATGTTTATATACGTGGAATTTCTGCGTGACCATCGGATCAAACACCCGGGAATTTTTTTCATAATTTTTCAAATATCTTGCCTAAAACTCATCCGCAAATGTTTAAAGCTATTATTTCCTCTGGTTAGATTTAAATATTATAACTTCTCGTTTATCATTTAAAACAATCGAACAGACTGTGTCATATGCAATTATACTTTACATGGGTTTGAAATCAGGGAAATTTAAACATTTTATGTCATTTTTAAATAAAACTCACTGCAAGAACTTTCGGAATAAACATCCAAATGATGGTAGTTGGACCCAACGCCACTGCAGGAGACTGAAACTCTCCCCGTCTCAAAGCAAGGAAGCATTCTTAGTAAATAACGTTACTGAGGTTAGAAAACCTGAATCTATTCCGCCCTGAGCTTTCTATGGCATGTGCTGTGTACGTTAGTTTATCCAGAAATGAGCATTCAGGACACCTACCGCGTTATGGGGAAATCTCTCCTTTGCGCATGTCCCATGGCTGGCGCATGCAGGTCCAAACCCATCTATCACGGACGATTTAGCGGCGCGTTTGATCATGCCATATATGAATATGGGATCGGTGATGACAACGGGTGTATTTAAATGCGCTAGACAATCTGCGTGCGATATATTCACAAGTGGTCAACCAGGCCGATGTATGATGTATATATACAATCAAGATAGGCTACCAGCAGCAGAGTTGGATGCGGTAATGATAGTGCTGGTGGTGGCTGTGCTGGTAGATTGGAATTTATTAGTGCTGGAGCTGGGAGAGTTTTCGGATTTCATGGCATGTTTGAGAACACTCAGCCTCCACGCAATGCTGGCCCAACTGCAGCTGTGAAAGAACGACCACCTAGTGATGATGTACAATGAGCGTTTACTCGAGTGACCCTTCCACCTATATATAGCAAGGAGGTAAAACACTATGATACATGGAACGCCTACTTACTTTTTGTTAAAGTTATATTAATTTACCAGGAGTCCTAAGTGGGACCTTGCTCACAACCGACTGGTCTGTAGGACGACAGTGACGCCTTGAGTACCAATATAAGAAGGCAGTCGAATCATCCTTAAAAAAGCCAAAATACTGACTCGCCAATTATGAGCACCTCTGATTTACGCCGTCAATAACCAGGCCCCTCAGGCATGCTCACGTTGACAAAGAACCATCCACGCGCAAATCGGCCTCATGAAACATCTCCGGATCTAATGCAAGTACAATCCAAAAACCTCAGCTGCTATCTTTTAAAACGTGTCCATCATCGTCCTCATCTTAAACCCATCGCCTTCTCAACGAGTGGATATCGCACGCTTGCCGAGCGCCGTCACCTCCATCATCCATGCTACAGCCTCGGGGAAGGTGACGACGACTAAAACCTATCCCAATACTGCCACCGGTGAGAACAATTTCGACTCCCTGTCAATCACTACCACCACCAGCACCGCCTCCAGAACCAACTATATAGCCTCGATCACGCTTTTGTCCTACCCATGGGCCTGTTTATCCACTTGTGAATTCATTAAACTATGACCGGCACACCAGTGCCGCCAACCCCGACATACACCCACCGCATCGGTCGCCATTGTCCACATTGTCTTAGGACATTTTCTCAGTGCGTGGGCCTCTTCGGTTTCTTGTGCATCCATGAAAGTAGAAGTCACCGAACGAACGACATCTCAAACATGCCATGAAATCCGAAAACTCTCCCATCTCCAACACTAATAAATTCCAATCTACTAGCGCAGCCACCACCAGCACTATCATTACCGCATCCAACTCTGATGCTGGTAACCTATCTTGATTGTATATATACATCATACATCGGACTTGTTGACCACTTGACACGATCAAACGCGCCACCATGAACAGCCATAAAATATACAGACTCATCCTGATCCTCTGTCGTTTAAAGGTGCCCTGCTACGTCTAACTGGCAGTGTTCGGGTACACTTTTGCTTCCAGTCATGATACTGCTTAACCCCGCAAATGTTTTCTTGATTTTTAATAGTGCAGGATAAATACCGGAAACGCATTATGTTAGAATATCAACTTGAAACTTGGATGCCGTCAGCAGTTCAGATTACCCCAGACGTAGATCTGAAAGATCCAATTGGACATTTCAATCAATCAAATCAATAAAATGCCTTATCGGCTGGCCTGACATCTAATCTTTTTTGAGCCAATCAAGAAAATCCAGTCACCTAGCAGTGGCGTTTCAGTGAGCGGATTGCAGTACGTAATAGACTCAAGATAACTAGCCTTGCAGCAACCAAGAAGTAGTTAATTTCCGAGGAAAAAACACTTTTGAGATGCGAATATATACCCTGTTCCCAATAAAACTTGTGCGCTTAATGTCAGGGTGGATAGTATTATCTTATCGTAAACTTTAACACTCGCATTGCCAATAACCTTAAACACATCCCTTAAATTAACCTTACCCTCTGGATTTCGGTGTACGCCCATCTGTTATACGGTGGGCTGTATATTTCCTATCCCTACGAGTAAGAAATAAATTTTTCTGTATATCACACAAACTGGATATTCCAAACAATTTCCTTTGCAGCCACCAGCAGTATAAATAGCAGTTTGGGCAATACTGATAAGAAATTAGTCTTTGAAATTGTAACACGAACTTTACAGGAATGATTAGAAGCGTATCAGAGGCCTAATTACAAAACTGTGGGCGAGTGGTTTAATTTAACGTAAATTCCTGCAAAAGCTTAAGCCAGAAGTAACAAGATTCACTATGCGTTTTCAAACATTTCCTCTGGGTCTGATTGTCCTCAGATGC
The DNA here is from genome assembly GCA_017591395.1 of Schistocephalus solidus. Classification (NCBI taxonomy): domain Eukaryota; kingdom Metazoa; phylum Platyhelminthes; class Cestoda; order Diphyllobothriidea; family Diphyllobothriidae; genus Schistocephalus; species Schistocephalus solidus. Next base: position 77,209 of record WEDG01005564.1, read on the forward strand.
CTTATATTTTGGCATTTTTGTACAATTGTCCTAGTCATCTGCTGGTATGCTAAGGATGACAATATTTCGGCCAGGTTTTTCATCTTTTCCAGAGAATCTATTATTAACCTCTATTTTCAGCCACTTCTTCCCGCATCTGCGACTCACTCATTCTTCCACCCTCTTAGGCGTGTCCACATATTTTTCAGCCTATTGATAAGCTGCTCAGTGTGGAAGGACAAATTTTAAAGTGCTTCTATTAAGCAAAACAGTTTCTCGTTTTTTCGCCCTACATTCAGCTAGATGTTCCTTTATGCACCGAATCGTGTAGTTATAATTAATCATCTGATACCTGAGGGCTAGGAAGATAGTACTTTGGCTCAGCCCACTGGAAAGCACCTTCGTTGTATTTACTGCATGCACTTTAGAATGCAAGGTTATACGCTTTGATCTACCATAATTGCTCCTATTTAGGATATTGCTTGTACTGGGACCACGCTGGCTTGCGTTGGCTAAAGTGGAGGAATTCAGAGAGAGCTCTTACGTAATGTAGTTCGGACGCTTGACACACGTTAACATAGATCTTAACTCCATGGCAGGCATTGCGCCCAATCTTATTACCTCTCAACGAGAATTCACACACATTCGACCGGTGCATGGCAGAAGGCAGAGGAAGTGACGCTGATCTTCTCTTACGCTTAAGAACGCAGATTTTACTCTTTTGTAAACAAAAAATGCACAACGGGACAGCAATAAGAGGTGAGAGAAAGAATGTGTGAACCACGACAGCTCAACTGTCGTTACTGACGAGGTCAACTGTCTGCGCTACAGCAAGGTGGGCAAAAGAAAGATCAATTGCGCGTGATTGACTTTTTAGTGATGGTAGACATGCGCAGCGTATACTACACTTTCTCCTTCTCTTTCACCTGAGCTTATTGTCATGACCGAACCAGGAAGACCAGGGACCGAGGCGGACGCATGTGGGAAACCACACCCGGGCGTGCCAATGCACCCCCTCTGTGTTGGTCCAGCCTTGTGGCCCTCTTTGGAACACGTATGAATCAACAAAGGGCAAGAGCAATGCTTGGTTTGAATTAAATGCTGAGGCTAACGAACTGTTTTTCTTACTCCAAAATAAATATGAATAAGTGTTAAGATATCAAATAGATTATGTGGTTGTGTTACCAGCGCGACATTGGAAGGTGAAAATGGCAAAAAAGCTGTGGGGAAGTTACGCGGCTTTAAAAAGGCAGCAGTATATGTGACCTAGAGGCTATGAGTGAGTGGAAATGATGTCTTTCTTATTTCAGATTTGAGAATATATATCTCCAATGGCAGTCTTCGAAAAATAGACTTTGTCTCCAAAAAATGTGTAGGTTACTACAGAATCCATGTAACACTTTATTTTAAATCTTCGGCATGAAAACTTACTCTTTATCTCAAAGGTTTATTGACGTTAGTGGAAACATTTTCTATGTTGAATAAAAATATGAAACCTCATCAAGAAGAAATTTTAGTTATCTTAACTTCGATACACAGGATGTATTTCGCGTTTCCTTGCTTTTTTACAGGCGCAACCTAACTTTACCACCATTAATGGCCCATTTTCTACATATGTGCACAACGAGTCAACTACTGCTTGCTTTTAAAATTTGGGCGAAGTCGCGTTAGCAGACACCAGGATCTGCCAAAGACTGCTTGCTGGTTTTAAAATTTCAAAATGACGCTTCAACCCAGAAGATACCCATACTGGAACGGGAGTTTACAGAGCGTCCATTCAAAGACAAAGGAGAGTAATGTAACAAAAATTAACTGTAGCATGATTGTGAGACTCATAAACAGTTCCACATTAGGGCTTTAATGGATGAGCTAGGTGTGTGGTAAAAATAAAAATGTTCTCTCTCCCGCTAACTCGTTCGCCTCAGGGGGCTTACATTTCAACTGCGTAAAAATATTCAATCATTCGTTGACTAACTCTCACCGATCGCTACAAGAACTCACTCGTCCCGCTCTGCCTTGAGGCTCAATCTCGCTTAATTTTAACCGTACAATAAATGAAACAGTGAATAAAACTAATATTTTCACCTCTCGTTTGGTTTGTCTACATACGTAGGTAAAGTCGTACCCTGGAACGTTTTTAAAAATGGCGCATTAACTTCTGATTTAACACCTTCAACCATGTCGAAAAGACAGCATTTTGAACTAACCGACAGAGACATAGGAGAGAGGAAAGGCAATTTCTGCCTTATTAGTCGTCATCAGCCAACCATACACAACACTAGGTGCGCAACTGCTAAAGCTCTGCTGAGCGTTCGATTGGTTAGAATTCCAACAATCAAATCCTTGATATCAGATACTTGTCAGTAGAGGGCTGCATCAAATGTTGTATGAAGGTATGTTGCATGACACCTCATGTCGATCCTATTAATCTAAACAGTGCTCTTTCACTCGTCAGCTTTGGCTATAAATGGGTCAAAGGATGAGCAAAACTTTGGATGCCCATTGCAAAGTTTTCCGGTCCCATTTTTAAAAGAGATGGAAGCACAGGCACATCAACATATGTAAATATTCTTATTGAAAAAGGCTCTGTTCACCTACATAGTGCGGCGTTTGAATGTGCTGGTATATGTGGGTGTGCGTGCGAGCGTGCCTGCGTATGTATTTCATGGCATTGTAAGAGTACACCTAGTGGCTGGTGCTGAGTGCTACCAAGCGCAGCCAGACCCCGTTGGTTTTTGGGCATATCGCTAATTCCTAGCGCTCCTGGACAAAAGGTGTTATTAAAACAAATGTTTACAGCCAATCGCCTTCATAAATACCAAATGCTGTAGCGTAAAACGTGGACTTAGTAAAGTTACGGAAAAAACCGTTAGCTATTTTTACACATCTCTAAATGGAACAGGAACTGTTATGCCCACTTAACTTTTCTAAGGGGAATACCTCACTGCCAGTCGTGTTTCCAGAAAATGTGTTGGCAAGTGCTTTCCATTGTGGAGGTTCGCTACCTTAATGCCGGAAAAATGTTAAGGGCGTTTCTAAAAGTGTTTTGCGTAACTACTGCTCTATGCCACAAAATTCGCCAAAATCTTGTGTCTTCTCAGTATACTCCAACTTCACCCTGTTCACGAACATTTGTGTCGGAATTGCTTATTTGGCTCTTGTCCCACAGGATACTCGAGAAGGAAAACCACCCTCGACGTAAAATAGTTGGTTTCTTGCAAAACAATTCAGGATAACTAAATGTTTTCCGCGTGCTAACCCTAACACAAACCCTATCCCCAAAGTCACCCATGAATCTAACCTTAACCCTAACTGTAAAACTAATCGTAGCCCTAATCTTTTTTCCTTTGAATTTAGTGCAAAGCCACTGCATAACAAGCGGCCCCTGCACTATGCCCCGCGGGAGGAGGGCAGAGGAACAATCGCTACCAACTCTTGTTTGATGCGAAGATTGTTACGCACTTTACGGCGGCAAAAGATCCTACTGAAAAGCTGAAACGAGGACACTTGTGAGTATTACTCTCTGCTGCCGAAACTAGGCACTGGAATAGGAACCGCTCTGTCCACTTGTAATATGTGGTTTTGTAATGCGTTTCAAGATGAGTAAATATACCCGTGTCTTAAACCTACAAAAATCCCCAGCATAAAAATAAACTTTCACCTTTATCTTAACCTTAGCCCTACCCTAAACCTCAACTCTACAGTTACCACGATAATAACCTTAACCCTTAGCCTAATTATTACCCCGACCCCAACTCTGACCGCAACCTCAAAATTAAACCTAACCCTTAACTTAACCATACCCGCATCTTGATCCTAAATAAAATGTTTCGGAATTTGGGACACATTCACACGTATTGTTGGTAGTTCCTCTTCCCTCGGTGGTCGTTTGGATTTGAGCTGCCATTTTTTCTTCTCCAGTCACATTTGCATTTCCTTATGTGTACATTGGCTAGCTGATGTTTCTCATTAGAAACTGTTATTTACTACTCTTCCTTTATTTGAACTACAGTATAAAGGTCACTTTCAATTGAAGCCAGCACCGTTTTTAAGAATATCTGGTGCTATTATAAGACGCATTCAGAGATGACATTTCATAATGCCGACAGCTTTCATTTGCTGAAACTTTTGAAATGATACTTTCAAAATAAAGTGCATCTTGCTATCTGCTAAGGTTGCCATAGCAGGCAGCCTTATCGTACTCCCACTAGATGGCATTTCGGTATCACTAAATCTATGAATTTGCCTGAAATGTTACTTTTACTTTGTAGCACCTTCCATCTCTGGCGTGCCCGTGCCGTGCAGTAGGTCACATGATCACAAGGCCCCAGCTGCTGGACCGCACTAATACAGCCGTCGGGACAACCAATCCCAGCTACCCACAGCAACATCACAATACTATCCTAGAACATCTAGCTATTTATTTTTTAGTTAAGCAGTTTTTTTCTCCTAGGTTTTTTTAACCTTGCGGCTAGCCGAACTCCGCCTCCGATTTAACTGCAGGAGTTTTTTTTACTGCTTCTTTTCTACTTCTTCGTATACGCCAACTATTGTTGACTTTCGCTTAAAAAATTGCAAATCGTTCTGAATCGGATATGTTTACCATAATACTCATTTCTGCTGTTCATATGGATGCTCACATAGTGCAGCAATTATTCAATAAGTATTTATTTACACTACGATACTAAGTTTTTAATGATGGGGCCCTCTGGGCCTTAAATATACAATTTATTTATTTATTATTTATTTATTTAAATGAACTGACCCGATGAGAATTTATCGAAAGAACGCGTATGCTCGCCGACTAGTCTTCTGAATCCTTTGACGGCAATTTCACCAATCTTTTCTTATTATTAAAAAAGCTCTATTATTATAACAGTATTAAAATCTGGCTTACACTCTGATTTTTACAATTATAATGATATTCATAAAACACCTTCTCTTGCTGAGCTTTATGAAAAAGTGATTTCCCTAAAATCAGGGATTTTTGCTAAACTTATCAACGTCTTTGCTCTTCCCGATATGGCAACCTACCCGATCGCACCTCTGTAACATACCAGATATATATTTTGTATCTTCCGGATATCATTTCCATTACAGAATCTTGGTTGCAGGCAGAAATATTGGATGGCGAAATTTCCATCGATGGTTATCAACTCTGCCGTCGAGACAGACTGCATAGAAAAGTTGGAGGGATATCAATCTACATCAACAGAGCAATCATGTCATTTGAACGCAGAATTGCTTGCCCTTACGACTGCAAAGTAGTTTAGATAAAAATAAAGCGGCATAGAGAACAAAATCTGAATTTCTTGACTTTTTACGGACCGCCAAATCCAACTCAAGAAATTGACGAGATAATGCTGGAAATAATTAAAGATGCAGCTCAGACTCAGTTATCGCCCAAAATTTTAATGCACCACTGATTGACTAGAACACATTATCCGTAAACGTTACACGGTATTTCTTTAGCTCCAAACTATTAAAGCTCACGGTGAATCTCTTTCCCGTCCAGAATGTTAGATTTCCAACGAGAGTTAAGGAGGCTCAAATGGCGAATTGCCTTGCTTTCGTTCTTTCAAAGGACCCAATTGATGTGGATGAATTAAGGATACTCGCGCCACTTGGTAAAATTTACCATGCCATGCTGCTGTGGGAATACTGGTTGCGCACCAATAAAATGGAGAGATCTGGTGTTTGGTTAAATTGTGGGCGAGAAAATGTCTCTGCGATGAGGGACGACTTATCGGCACTAAATTAGCTAAACATTCTGACTGGAAATCCGGATGTAGATTGCGCCACTCTCAGGGGCGTTATAAACGACGCCATGCAACGCATCTGCCCTATTAAAACAGTACCAAATGCAAACCACTCTGTTTGTTTAACGCTTGATTTGAAAAAGACAACTTAACCAAAAGAATACACTCTAAAGAAGGTAGGTAGGAAAAAATCCACCTAGGAATTACGAAGAAATTTTCCAAAAGCGGAATCAAATAAGGTAAATTATCCGCAGGTCACGGAAGGATTATGAGTCTGAAATTAAAGAACGGGCCATCGATAAGCCAAAAGTACTTTTTAGCTGCAGCAATAGTCTGTTGACGAAGTAGGAGATGGTGGCGGTGTTGAAAGGTGAAATCAACGAAGATATTAATGAAAATCAATAATAAGCAGAACACTTTAGTCAATTTTTCGCATCTGTCTTTACAGATAAAGCAGATTTTAACCAAACAGACTGTCGTTCAAGTAGTAACGACACAGTCATTGAGGACCTCGAATTTGCAGAATAAGATGTGAAGAAGGAGCTGTTTGCACTTAACGAAACCAATTCTCCGGGTCCTGATAAATTACCAGCAAATGGACTAATAGAGCTTGCAAGCGACGTCTCTTAACCATGCACGTGCATTTTCCAGTCGTCCATCGCTCGAGGCATCCTTCCCTTTGATTGGAAATCAGAATATATATACCTTATTCACAAGGGTGGATCCAGAACCAGCGCTTAAATATATCGACTGGTGAGCTTTACGTGCATTAGTTGCAAAGTGATGGAAAGGATCATCAAAAAGGCCAGCTAAAATTTCTCGAGGAAAAAAATCTTCCTTGAGTGGGCCCAACATGGATATCGACGAAATCATTCCTGTTTGACCAATATGTTCAATTCAATGGAATAGTGGTACAGGTCATTACATGAGGACACTAGCGTTGATGTAGTCTAGATCGACTTAAAAAAACCCTTTATAGTGTTCCTTACGACAGGTTACTCTTCAAAGTCCAAGAATCCGGAATAAGGGGGAATTTACTTAATTTGATAGGAAACGTCTTGATAGGCCGGTCACAGTCCGTGTGCATTGGTAATGCGAAATCAATTTCAGTGTACCTCAGGGCTCTGTTTATGGACCATTAATTTTCTTCATCTATGTCAATAATTGTATGAATGGATTGAGCAGCACGGGAGTCATGTTTTGCAGGTGACATCCAAATATGGCAACTAATCCGATGCAGTACTAAGGAACACAATTTACAAAAAGGACTCAACTGCCTTCTGAATGGTCCGATAAATGGCTGATGAAGTTCAACTTTGAGAAATGTGTTTCACACTGCGGCTCAAAACAAAGAAGGCAATCGCGATGGGCGACTCCCATCAATATGTCCTTGAAGGAAGTTGCCTGTCAAATGTATTCAACAAAAGGACTAAGGAATCACCATCTTGTCTTGACTCGAGCCCTCCGATCAATGTGTTAGGGCAGTCAAGGGGCTTAATTGCCCTGTTTGTCATTAACAGAACTTTCGTAGACATCGATAAGGATATACTAGGAAAAATATACTGGACGTTTATTGTTTTCACACCTAACATATGAAGGGCAGGCCTGGTGACCATGGCGGCCGTGGCTAAAAGAAGATTAAAAACAGCAGGAAAGGGTTCAAAGGCAACACAATTTGTGAAGGGTCTTAAGTCTTGATCATACAAATTCAGATTTGACGCTCTTAATACTTTTCCCTCTTGGTACAGGCCAATTCGGGGTGATCTGATATAGACATACCGGCTTGTAAGGAACAGGGACTGTGCTCTACAATTCAAAAGACTTTTTTATTTGCTACAAAAACTAAACTACGTGGGAATTCTCTGAAACTTCAAGAAACCTTATCCCACCTCGATGCTCGTCACTACTCATTTTCGCAGCCAGTTGTCGGTGCCTGGAACGGACTCCCAGATGACACCATACGGGAGGACACGACCGACATATTCAAGCATAAACGTGATAAATATTTGCTTAAAAATACCGTTAATTCTTCAATGAATGCACTGCTACATCACATTCATGCTTCTCACTTACCTACATATAACGGGGATATAGGTAACCTTCGATCATTCAGGATGACTGTGCCCAGATACCAGTTAGTAAAACTATTTGTGTTCTATGTAACTATGTTACTCACTACTTTATAGTAACACATTTATTTTAACTGGAATATCTTCAATATGTCTTATCCCACGTGAATGTTAGTCGCCATTCGTTTTCGTAGCAAATTGTCGGTACCTGGGACAGACTCCCAGATGACGTCTTACTGGCGGACATGAAAGATACATACAAACAACAACTTGATTTACATTCGCAAAAAAACTACCGTTCATTCTACAGAAAGGCACTGCATTTTTATAGCAAAGTTGTGCATATACATAGAGATAAGGGGGGTTAACTGCGCCTAGATCCCACTGTTAGGAAATATTTTCCTTTCTTTGCAAATATGTTACTCACTTATGTATAGTTACCTATGTTTTTTAACTGGAGTGTCTTCGATGTGCCTTATCCCACGTGGATATTCGTCGACATTCGTTTTAGAAGCGAGATGACAGTGCCTGGATCGAACTCCTAGAGGACGTCATATGGGTGGGCATGACCGCCACACTCGAACATAAACTGTATTTTTTTATTCGCTTGACAATAACCATTCCTTTTTACAGAACTGAAATGCTACATCATACAAAAGCTTTGTGCATACATACAGATAACTGTGATATCTATTATTTGACATAGGTAATCATTGAACCTTCAGGATGACTGTGCAAGATTAAACTGTTAAAAAAATTTTGTTTCTACTTAAATAAGTTATTCACTTCTTAGCAATGACGTGTATTTCGACTGCAATATTGCAGTTAAATTTGTTTTATTAATGGGTTCTTCACAGGTAATGCCTCTTACCCTTAAATAAACTGAACTATACTAAACTAAACTATACTTCTTACTTCTCTTCTTAATAATTATCTATTGGTGATCGGGTTTTTGTTTTTATCTTAGCAAGGCCTTTGATTTATGAGACTCATAGCAAATATAGAAGCTTTAGGGTTTCGGAGTCCCTTACTGATTTTATTACGTGATATCTTACCAATTGGTAACAGAAGGTCCTAATGGGGTTCTTTTTTTTTCGCTCAGACCTCTGTAAAAATGGTGACAAACAAGGCATCGTGCTAGATCCTCTTTTTTTTGCTGTACATTATTATTTTAATTAATGGATAATAAAATAAAGTACAACCTCTAGCAACAGCTTGACTGGTTGTGTGCGTATAGCTACGTAAGCGCTAATATAGTGATCAGTATTCGGGCATGCTTGCAAAAGCTTCATAAATCTATTAAAAGAAAAAATATATGCCGACTTGCATGCACTTTCCGCGTGGAGCTCAACGTGAAAAAGGAAATTCTTAACTTCTTACTGTCATTACATGCGCTTTGGGCATGAAAGACTGCAACAAAAACATTTTTTTCAAGTCACCTCTATGACTGAATGTTCCATCATCAAGGATTAAGTGTTGAGCTACACAAATAATTAAGATTTGTCACCTCATGCAGATCGAATTATTGCCAAATCTGCCCAGATTTTCGGCTATATTTCTTATTATTTCTACATTTCTGAATTAAATGATGATATTATTGAATATTTGTTTTTCCCATTCTTGAAAATTGCTGCGCATACTTTGGTCTAATGACCGAGTCCAAACGCTATAAAATTAAAAGGTTCCAAAGACATTGTTCTAGAAAACACTTATCTCGGACACTATCAACTAACTTCTCCTTGAAAAGGTACAAGCTAACAAACCTGCAGTTTTATAGATTCAAACACTGGAATATGTTATCTGCCGCATTTTTCGCCTTACTAATAGTTCCAATTTTCACCCGAATTTCCGCCCTTACCCCCGTCAGTCGTCCTTAATATCTGCATAATTCTTCACTGATCATACCTCCTCCTATAACGTCCATATCTTAACAACCTCGGTTCTTTGCTACCAGGTATTGCTTACGTTAGAATAACCTGCCAGTCGATATAAGGATATCGAATAACCTGTCTACATTTAAGCGAAGACTGCACATTTACCTTAATAATGATACAACTAACCGTTTATTTTCTTCATTCTTTCCCGAGCAATTTTCTCCAAGTTCCGAGAAAGAAGCATTGAAAATTTAGAAGTACGTTTCCAAATTATGTTTTCCATGCATCGTTTCCACCACGAACTACGAAGTATTTACAACCCACCGCTCAATAAATTGATTGCCAAAAAGTTGTAGCATATTTGCGTCCTCATTTTAAAGCACCTCTACTTCATTAGCCAATAACCATCATCAGAATTTTAATCTGAAGACTAAACTGTGCAGGCCTCAGATTAATCGTTGATTCTACACTTTTGCAATGTGTGTTTTAAGCTTGTTTTCTTTCCTTTGCTGTTGTAACCGACTGGCTATAAAGCAGTGGATAAGAGACTTCATACGGTTTGAAACAGTGCTCAAGAAAGAGTAACTCGTAAACATACAAGAAGCTGTTGTCATTCAATTAATTTACCAAACTGATCATGACATGCACTCACGTGGCACGGCGTTGACATTCAAATCACCCTCTCAGAGAAAGTGTTATGCAGGCCCAGAGTTGCCTGCACAATAAGGAATCTGACCCCTACAAGAATCCCTAAAGATAAAGCCCCATTTTCTTCTCACTTTTTTCGAGGCTAGATAGGATTTGTCAAAAGTTGGATTACTAAAATGGATTAACTTAAGAAAAATGCGTATACACAATAAAACGTGTGATTAACTTTCCTAGTGGCCAAACACCGCAGATGGAAAAAGATGAGAAAGTCCGAGGCCCCCTGATAACAAAACGGCAAATATAAGCCTATTTATTTGTGCTTATGATTTAAAGTAAGCGGATTAGCGAAATGAAAGCTCAGAGTAAGCCTTATTTAATAATTAAAATGAACTATCACATACTGGACCAGCTAAGACTTGGAGATTGGCCTTTTCTCACATATGGAGCTGACAAAATATACAAAAAAATGCATCAATTGGATAACAGCTTACTCAAAAATCACCGACATTCAACAAAATCTTAAAAAGACTATTTTCAAAAGCAATTCTGATTTTTATGCTTAAATCAATTGTTTAGTTGCGTGGACAGGCTTCCTATACACTAACAACGTCATTTTACTCAATTAGGTTGATATTTCGCATTTTTGTTATCCGTATATTTTCTAAAAAATGAAATTCTTGACGAGGTGCTATTGATTTGTTAACCACGACCAGGCTTATTTTTACTAACAATCAGTTCTTTAATGATGTTAATCTTTGGAGATAAGGCCATGCATAAGGTTTTTTTATCAACTATGCTTTAAAAACTTAGGGAAGGGTATGTGTACAGACTATGGCTGCGTTTTAGTTTTATTTGCATGCTAGACCAAATGTTATTTTCTCTTCACAGAATCACATGAATGGCACGAGATACGACCTGGGCAGGCCTTTTTATCCCTTATCGTTTTAGGGCGTCACTTGCATAATCATCAACATCGGTAGCTGGTGCGTTTGGGCGCATCACAACTTCTTGGGTAAGCTAAAAGATGGTCCGGTCACGATGGTCGAACAACCAGCAGCAGTGATGAGAAAAGACTTCAACTCTCAATAGCTAGTCATATGGCAACACCCGGCCACATATTCTAGTTCGAGTGAGGCGAGTATGGCGGGAACTATTAGCTGTCTGAATCGGTATTCACGGGCACCTAGTCTATTTACAAATGCTGTCCATTGACAACCACATATTTCTGGCTGATGATGAATTTTCCAAATACAAATCCAAATGTGAGCGTGCTGTTAAACACTTTTTACAACTTGCTTACTGGGGAGACAGATGGTTGAGCGAGTATCAGGCCCACAGGTGATGACATTTAAGCCACTTTTGTGACAAATGCCGGCCATCAAGCAATTATCGCACCCGAGGACAGCCATATTCGATGAAGAGGTGAGCAGTTAATTTTTAATAGTAGTGGCTGTAAATCCGCCGCATCCAAAACAACTGCAAATCCTTGTTTATGAATTAAATTAACCTAATGCTATTCATAATGATGTTGTGGAGCATGAATAAGAAACGTAGGTGAGTAAATGCCTTGTTCCAGTTTTAAAATTCTGCATGTGCCTTTGCGTTATATAACTTTTACATAAGGTCCCGGTTAAGGGCTATTTTACTACCTTTTTTAACTGAGGATTGGGAAATCGAATAGATAGGTGCTACGGTTAATGTTTAATTTGGAGCTGCTACAGGATTTATGACATGGGCATATTCACACGTCCTGGAATCATGCACTTGCCAACAGATATTACCTGAGCAGGCCCTTATAAACATTTTCCTCTTAGGGCATCATTTGTGCAAACAGAAAAATCCTGATATAGAACGACAAAATCTTGGATAAATAAGAAGTCGACTCCATTCGCAAAAGCTAAGCAGCGCTTAGTTCTGATTTTAGTAACTCTTGTCCGAGAATCCTATTTGCGCTGCAAAGTTAGGTTAACCACATCCTGCCCCTTCATTAACCTGGAGCATGGCAATGAGGCTTCCGGAATAGGTTCGCCTGAAACAACAGCGTGTGATGCACAGCCTTCATGGGGGATTTTTTTTAAATATTATTCAGCTCAGGCAAATAACAGCAACATTTACATGAAGATTTCAGTCAGCTTTTGAGGAATTGAGCGTCTTTTGAGCAAGATATAATCCCAACGGTAAAAGCTTTAGGGATTACTTACTTAAGGTCTCGGAAATACGCATTGAGGCGCAAAATATGTAGTGTAATTCTTATTTGCTTCTATATCTATCCGCTGATAGTTGGTCACGGAACAAAGTTGTATTTTTGTCACAATTCTCGTAGAAGCTAAAATCAAATAGTAGCTGATTGATGCTTTTTTAATCGGGCAATATCTAAAAAAACGGTTCACTAATCACAAATATTAATCAAGCGAGAAATGTTTTAGAGAAAACTGGCAGCTGCATAGATGAATGCATCGCAAATCTGTTGCTATCAGGAGGTATTATTAATACAAATGTAAAATGCACATACACTTTTGTATCGAAAACTGTTGTCCAACTTCCTTGTGAGATAAGAAGCATCTTCCATTCAATATTTCTAAAAATTTTTGACCATTGATACGGATAATCTAAAAGTGAAGTGCGAAATAAGTGGATTCTCCTGGCTAAGCTACAGTCATTTAATCTCCTAGAATAGTTGATTTTTGCAATGGACTAACCCAAAAAACGTCTAAGGTAGTCGAAAGACGACAAAGCATTCAAAAGTTCATATATGTATATGTCTGAGTTTACTCATATTATGTGACCAGGCAAAATTAGCAGAGCATCACCAACCCTTAAATATGATGAATGTCCAGCGCACCAGGTTTCTTAAACTTTGAATTGCAACGAACGTCATACAAGACACCTTAGAAATGTTTATCGAGCCATTTGAAGCAGGGCTGATATAAGTCAATTCAGATCCCTTTTGTTTAGTGAAAAAAATCAAATAAATTGTTCGGCACTCATCTTATGCTACACAAATTGCCGAGGACTAAGTGCAAACGGCAGGCAAAACCAGGCTTTCATGGTCACACGAGACAGCTTCCATCGGCAAATCAATCTCACCTTGTAAACCCTGTATAAAGACTTTTACACCAGAAGGTGAGCTGATTTATGCGATCACACAGAGGCTCCGCATGTAGTTACTTTTTTGATCCTCAAAGTTTAAATTTGCATTAGGTAATCTTGTTTATGCGTTGTTACATATCTTCGGTAAAAATATCTCCAGTTTGTTAAATCATACTTTTGTCATACTTAACCGTGGATAGGTTGACTGCTTCTGAACATAATTTATCTAAATTTACGCAAGTTCAGAATTCAGATCTGAGTTAAGTCAAAGGTAGCTGAGCACGCCATCCTTGAAAATTTTAAACTAAATACTAGAGAAATTATCACAGAATAAAAACTTTCGTCTCCGATATTTGCCTTTTATCTTTGAAACTGAATAACAATTGCAGTGCGAAAGCAATTTCGGACCAGTTTTGAACAACCACTTCTACAGGAAAGCGAGAGACAAAAATAAGGTATCTATTGGGTGACTTAATAAATTCATTTTTGATAAATAAATGAAAGATTATTTATTTTATGAGAACAAGAGTAAACAATTTTTATTAACATACTAAGGTCATTCGATGCTCAACATGATCACCAGTTGCCTTTTAAATTATAAAAGGACATACTGTTACAGAAATGCTATATGGAGGAAGTTTAGGAGCATAAAGCTTGATGGATAATAACATATGGAACAACCTCGTGTAATGGCTTGACTGGTTGTCTGCGTTTTGCTACGTAAGCGCTTATAAAGTGATCTGTATTTGGGCATGTTAACAAGTCTTTTATTAATCTATCAAAAGTATAAGAAATTTTTGCTAACAGGTTTGATCTTTGTAACGTAAACCATAAGGGGCGAAGATCCATTAGACACCGTGATCACCGTTGGTGTTCTCTGTCCAGCTACAACGTTTGACATGTAATGGAGAAAGCAGTTAGGAAAAGGATTTGAATACATGTCTACAACTTAACTACCTGAAGCCACTGAGCATGATTGATCAACTATTGGGTTCAATGTTTATGTGATTCAATGTATGAGAAAATGCATTATTACTTCTTGTGTGAATAAAAGCAAGAAGGATTGTAAGCCACAACTTTAGTACGCTTTCGTCAGTGATATATGAGATTGAAATAGACTGACTTGCCTGTGATTAATCTAGTAACTGAATTACCAATCAAATCTCTACGTAGCGGTATTCTGGATATTTTGTATTTCAAATTCAAGAAAATGCTTGAAATTACCTCTTCTTACTGTGTATATCAGCAGTGGTTGAAACAATTTAAATGTATTTCCAGTTTCCTGAATTTACTTTTCAGACAGATTTAAAAGTGTCACCGAAGTCTGATGCCTCTAACCCCTGAGGAAATCATTTATTTCCAGTGGTTGGCATGATCATCTCTAATCTAAATTACCATCATTTTATGAACAACAGAAAAGTGCACTGTTGTTGGTCCCACCAGTAGGAAGCTGCCATTTTCGAACGCCAAAAAATTTGACTATGATCATTTGCCATCTGAAATGAACACTCCTAGCTTCAGAGGCAAATCTTGCTCGGATAGCTACTCGGCAAAACTGTGTAACGGATCATTGGGGACTTGCGTACGTTTTCCTCTGTCTTTCTGCAATGGGCCAGAATCCCTCTGAAGGACTCGCATGCCAGGGGATGTGCCTGCCATCATGAACGGGAAAAGAAGTATAAGCAGCCTCTCGAGCAGTCCACCAATTTACCATTTTTCATAAACACACACTGGACTGATTCCGAGGTCTAATTCCAATTGCAACTGGCACTGATCACGAATTAGTTAGAGAATCTGGAACGTTAATCTAATAGTTGCCACGTTAAAACAATCGTTTCTTTTTTTACTTCTGAACATTCCAAGGCCAGAAATTCAGCGCACTGTGACAGTTTCTTCCGCGTCTCATTGTCTACAGTGAGGCTTTTGCGCTGAGCATTGACCTTTATATTACCACGCTCAGGTCCAATATACTGTTCATGCCGGGAAGAAGACTGTTGTGGGCATTTGTTGCAGTGTTCGTTCTTTCTAGTGACATTAGCACGCGCGTTATAAGTCCTGGCTCCGCAAACAATGCATCATAATACCACTGTAAATGAGGTGAGTTAATCGCATTCCGCAGGTGTTAGAGTGCTTCTCGCGTTACGTAAATAAGCAGGCGTTGTCGACTGTCCGGCAGTTCAGTCCTCAGACACTCCACACATAAACACTTAGATGTCCAATTATAGCCATTTTTGACAAAATTCTAAACCAAGGCGTTTAAAGACCACTGATTATCTCAGGCTTCGTACACTTAGGCAGCAGAATAGCCGAAGGAGAAGGATAGGTGACAATTACGTGATTGAGTTTTCTAAAATGTGATGTTTGCTTGATTAATGAAGGTGCATGTTAGTGATATCGATTGAATGTTACCGAGTGGAAACCCAGCTGACTGTAAGCCCAATGCTGGCGCCCAATCGACAAATATATTAGTTTGCAAGTTGGTAGACACTTCCAAAAAATTCTGGGTTTAAGTTCACCTACGAAACTTTGTGGTTTCAACCTGCAGGTCACTCCAAATCACCAAACTCGTCAACAACAACGCATTTGTGCATCCAAAATAACCAACTACAGGTTCGAAATTGGTGGTGCTCATCTGAGAAGAAGTTTACATGATCGCGTGAACAGGAACTTTATTCAACTGACCTTTTAAATTCATGCTAAAACTTAAAATACGACATAAAAATCAGACACGGAAAAGAGAATGGATAAATTTAATAGGGCCTAAAACGACGACGTGATAACACGAACAACTCGCAATACAAGTTGATTTGCGTTTAATTCTTTGGAGATTCAGTCAAGCTTAAAACGTATTCATTTTCAACGATTTTCGGACTAAAAGTAGGCAAAGTGTACAGACTGTGGCTACGGTAAAGTTTTCTTTCGTGCTGGTCCAAATGGTATTTTCTCTTTATTATGCTACCGCTACCGGTTTGCCCCACACGAATATTAAATCAATCAAAGTATGGCGGATTCACTCACTCAAGGCGTGATAGTGCAAGTATATGCTATTTGCAATCACTCCTGTTTCATTTTCATCGTTGGCCTCATCCATTGACCTGCCAATACATTCAAATGTGGCACTCATAGTCATATAAAAGAAAATCTCTTGTGCGAATCGGTGAGGTGGTTTATAGACTTTCACAAAACAACAAGTAATTGTTTCAAGTAGCTCAGAAAATATTCCAGGATAGTTTATCGTCGAAATTAAAGGTTTGCGTCTTTTTAAAATTCGAATTAAATTTAATTTAATTCCAAGTACCAAATTAATTAAAATCACCATGGCTTTTAATAATTAAAGAAGAGTATCAAAATTATCGGTAAATATGAGTAAAATGAAATACAGAATCACTTCGGATGCTCCTGAGATTTGAAATTCAACAATGTACGCCTTAAAATGTAATGTATAATCTCTGATTGTGTGGCAGACAGGCCTTTGACTCCTCCGACCAATTGCTGTAAAATTGATGCCAAATTACAGCTCATTGACGCGTTTAATTTGTATGTCCTCGTAAAATTACAGAATGGTGTAAAACGCTATGCAACAATAATTTCTGCCTAAAACAATTGATTGTTGAAAGCTTTGATATGAGTAAAAATACGATTGGTCAGATACAAAGAGTGCAGATTGCTCCGCAAATATTGCATACATTAAGTAGGATGTAATTAGCTCAAAGTCCGTCAAATATTAGTGCCAAAAGATAATATGAGGTGACCATTATGCAATTGCATTTTCTAAAATGTGATGTTTTCGTGATTACTGTAGGTGCATGTTTGTCAATATAATGTAACCGAGAAGAAACCAAGCTGAATGTGGCATTTGATGCCGATTCTGGCGACAAATTTACAAATATGGGACGCATTTTGTATGCGAATCTGAGTAATACCTTGTTTACTTCTAAATACTCTCGGCATGGTTCCTTTTAAACATATTTAAAATAGTCATTGACTGAAAGATATTTAACAAGCAAGATCTAATAAGGCATCATTTCTGGCATTTTGCCTTAGATCACGCGTAATCCTATCAAGCGTAGCACCAAAAAAATAAATGTTATCAATTCGTTTATTGTTGCAAACCTCCGACAACGATATTAAATCCGATACTAAAAATTAGAACATTTTACTCATGAAAGCAAACTGCGTCCCCCGGTGCTTCTTCTTTAAATGAAATTAAGTGTGTGTTATTTCCTTGAACTGAAAAAAACTGCAATAATTTGGTACGCTTTCAACGGGAAAAGACAAATGGATTTTCCATTTCTTGAAATTTTAACAAAATGCTGAAATATGTGTTTGATTCGGAAACATTACTTAAATAAGCTTCTGTGGTATCGAACGGCAGTTACGAAAGTTTACAAATATTGCCGGCAAAGACAATGGAGACTTAAATGGCAAGTTATGGCTTATTAACCGTCGTTAGCCAGTAATACACAGCCCCTGGCACTGCATTATTCGAGGTTTGAACCCACGACCCATTGATCAGAAGCTGAATGCGCTTAAAATTGCGCCACTGGATCCTTGTCTGGTCTGTTAAGATAGGCAATAATGACTTATCCAGAACAAGTCATTCCAGTTATTTCACGAAAAGGCAAGCACACGAGGGTCCTCCTGGATATAACTTCAAAACAATCTTGACGTGAAATTAACTGAAACCTTTTACCTGAATATCAAATCCTAAGTGCAAGAGTAGTATAACTAAATCTCACAAAACATAAAAAGGTTATCAGCCATAAAGTAAAATTTATATAAGGCGAAATCTTACCATCTTGCGTTCAATCGACGGTAATGGTAACAATATCGTTATTTACAGCGCATCCATACACGCTGCGATTTGCATTGCCTTTTTTTAAAAATTGCATTGAACCAGAGTTTCGTATCGTTTTACCATGACTCCAATTCTTCAATTTAAGGAAACAGTTCACAGTGCTCAATACATGGCCTGCAAGTTAACAGTTTTCCTGGAGGTATAAAGAGCTGAAACGTTTAGGTCATATCCATAGTTTTATGTCCAACAGCTTTTTTCGATTTCGGTGTTTAACATTTGGAATTCTAGATAAAATGAGGCACAAATTCAACCACAAAAATAGTTGTTTAGGCCAAGGTTGTCTATATCATATACAAAATTGACTTATGCAAACAAGGTCCTTGTCGTTGTTCGCGATTCGTCTTCGATAAAGCCTTGCACGTCTTTTCAGGAGAGACCTTACATAAGACCGCATAATGGAGACTGAGGAATAGTCCTCTGCTATGACAAGTACTGATTTATTTGTACTTTGAACTCGGTCAGATGTTCAAAGGATATTTTAAATTCCTTTCTTTAGCGAAGTTTAATTTTATTATGATTTTCGCATCAAGTAGACTATGGCTAACAACGTCAAAACTTGTGGTTGTATTCATTTGCGCGTAAAGTTATTTAACCATCTGTTATTTTCATTGCATATCAAAGTATTATTTAAATAACTGTTCTAGGTCATGCGAGTAAATTGACAGGCTATCACTACATTTCGGGACACAGATTGTATGCTTATCATCTATCTAAAGGGTGATTGATTTTGTGTTGACCCTAGGTTACGTTCGAGATGAACGTACATGTCAGACAACTTGCTTCGCACTTCTCTCTGCTAGTGGACATTTTTATGATTATTATGAGGGTATCCTGCTGTGGCCGAGGAACCTCAGCTCAAAGACAAAAATTATCTTTCGGCCTGCGTCTATGGAAATAAATTACAACTGCCTTTATCCAAGTGAGTGGTAAACTTCTGACTCGCTAAAATTCATCTGCAATGTGTTTCACAGTAGTGGGCTTGTATCTCTGATCATGTACACAGCAGAAGAACAGTATTTTCACTGTCGATACGGATGTTTTCGAGTTCTGATACTGGTTTCATAGATTTCTTTCTACGTAGAAGTGTCAACTGGAGTCATGGAGAACAATTTATTTGCACAAACCTGACTCAGAGGAAACGAGTGTGTACGGAACCAAGTAAAAAGTCTCCTTTAAAACATCACACTGGGGCAACAGATCAAGATGGGCGTAGCTGCTGATGATTTTGAAAAATTTGGGTAATCGCAGTTGTAACCGTATCGTTTCCGTTATTTTTCCGTTCTATCCAAAAAATGCCCAAGATATCTCGTTATTTATCTGCCCATAATAAAATTGAAATCCAACAAGCATGGTCGGGAAGAAAAACGCAAACATGATTGTTCAAATTACGGGCTGTTCAATATTGATCGTTTCCACCGCAGCTGTAGTTGCTTGTGGCGTTATTTTCAAAAAATGATTATGTTGTCATGACTTTACATTGAATGGATAATGACGATGGGTTTGAGTGTAAAGCTGTGGTTGTCAGGGTACTTCTTGAATATTTAAAGGATTATTAACATTTAAAGATTCACCGGCCCCACGACATCGCAAACTAAACAATAACAAGGCACACCTTCGACGAATGTTGGCTTATTATCTATCAGTTGGGTGTTGACGCATTTATTTATAAAAATGGTTACGTGCAAAATTCATTCTACAAACTAATTCTGCAGTCCATTTCGAATGAACTCGATTTTGATCAACATATAATTTTTAACACTACCTGCCGTCAATCATATAGTTGATGGTTCTTGAGTTTGTAATTAATGTAAATAAAAACAAATTAAATCGTAAAGTTCTATTTTTGTCTTGAGAAAACAATCAAACATTCTGATTAAGATTATTTGAACTGCCTTAGAACAATGCACAGGACAATTTTTAATCAAAGGTGAAATGTGAACTTTGTTCAGAATAACGACAGTTATTCGCGATAAAGTGTTTAAATAACAACATAAATTTCACTTTTACATTCAATTGTCGGCTGCGTAAAAGCAAAATCAGAAAATTGTTTTTTTATTTTTTATTAAGGACAGGAAGTATAAATATAGCAGAAACTTACGGCAGATTCTTGCATTGCCCAACATTAGTTTTGAGCCGCTCCAGAAACAGAAAGTTTGATCAATTTCTGATAGAAGAATCTTAAAAGCAAGGTCACCGAGGGTTCTCAGTTTAATGAAAAATTTAGTCTCGTAGTTAACGACAAAGAATACGTAGCTGTGAATGCTTCCTTACAAGTTGAGTAATTTAATTAACGAGCATGTCAACATCTTCGAATGATAAGCGTTAAAATTCCAAATTCAAATCAAGCCTACATGTAAGGTCAACTTACGGAAGGCATTTGTATGCCAACAAAAGCTGCAACGGTAATGTTGACTTCATTGTGCCCTTGCATGAACCTGAAGAGTGGCAACGAGTCTTCTGGAATAGCTTTGCCTGAAACAATAGCGTGTCTTGTAAAGACTTGACGGGGGCATTTGTGTATAAAAAGACTAAACTTAATCAAATAACAGCAACGTTTACATGACTGTTCTAATCATATTTGAGGATTTGAGCGTGTTATTACGCAAAATTTAATCGCATCGGTAAACCACTCTGTGCTTACCTTCTTGAGGTCTCGGAAATTCGCAATTGGGCACAAACAATGTTACGAAATAGACCTCTGCTATTATTTCTATCCGTGTATAGTTGGTCACGGAATAAAGTTTTATTTCAGTCACAGTTTTTGTAAAAGCTTAAATCAAATGGAAGCTGATAGATGCTTTATTAATCAAGCAGTATCTAGGAAAACGGTTAACTTATCATTAATATTAATGAAGCAATAGAAAGTGTCTACAAAAGAGTCATTTACTTTCATAGAATAAGTGGAATTTGCAATAGTCTAACGCAGAAAAAAAACAGTATGAGAGAGTCAAAAGAGGAGAAAGCCTTCACGCGTTCAAATACGTTTGTACACGTTTTCTCAAAATATGTGTCTAGACAAAATGAGCCGAACATCACAAACCCTCAAATGTGCTAGATGTTCAGTTCATCAGGTTTTTAAAAATTTGAATTGCAACAAAACTCTTACTAGACAGCTGAGACATTTTAATCGAACCTCTTGAGGTAGAGCAAATATAAATCAACCAAGAATACTCTTTTTTCGGTGACATGGTCAAGAACGTGTTTCAAAACCCTATGATTTAACTCAAAATTGCCAATGGCTCAGTGCAAACACAAAGGCAAAATAGGTTTTCATACTCACACGAGACAGCTATCCATTGGCGAATTTATCTCACCTTGTACACCCTTAATTAATTCTTTTTCACCAAAAGGTGAGCTGATTTATGCGATCCCACGGAGGCTCCGTATTAACATTTTTACCTCATTGTTACCATTTGCATACTTTATCTTGCTTATGCGTTGGTACAAAACTTCGGTAAACCAATAGGGTGTGAAGGCGTTTTTTAAATCATAATTTTCCCGAATGAAACAAGGACTGGATGACTGCTTCTGAACTAAATTTAGCTTAATTTCCGCACTTTCAGAATTCGGATCTGAATTAAGTCAAAGGCAGCTAAGCATGCCATCCTTGTCAATTTTAAATGCAAGACTTGAATAATCATTACCGGAAAAAAATTATCGTCACTGATATTTACCGTTATTATGGCTTAAACTTAATTAAATTTGCAATGCAAAAGCAATATCCCACCAGTTTCGACCAATCACTTTAGCCTTCTAAAATGAACACTGCCTAGCTTCAGAGGCAAATCTTGCTCGGATAGCTACTCGGCAAAACTTTGTAACGGATCATTGGGGACTTGCGTACGTTTTCCTCTGTCTTTCTGCAATGAGCCAGAATCCCTCTGAAGGACTCGCATGCCAGGGGATGTGAGTGCCATCATGATCGGGAAAAGAAGTATAAGCAGTCTCTCAAGCAGTCCACCAATTTACCATTTTTCATAAACACACACTGGACTGATTCCGAGGTCTAATTCCAATTGCAACTGGCACTGATCACGAATTAGTTAGAGAATCTGGAACGTTAATCTAATAGTTGCCACGTTAAAACAATCGTTTCTTTTTTTACTTCTGACCATTCCAAGGCCAGAAATTCAGTGCACTGTGACAGTTTCTTCCGCGTCTCATTGTCTACAGTGAGGCTTTTGCGCTGAGCATTGACCTTTATATTACCACGCTCAGGTCCAATATACTGTTCATGCCGGGAAGAAGACTGTTGTGGGCATTTGTTGCAGTGTTCGTTCTTTCTAGTGACATTAGCACGCGCGTTATAAGTCCTGGCTCCGCAAACAAATGCATCATAATACCACTGTAAATGGGGTGAGTTAATCGCATTCCGCAGGTGTTAGAGTGCTTCTCGGGTTACGTAAATAAGCAGGCGTTGTCGATTGTCCGGCAGTTCAGTAGCTGGGACACTCCACACATAAACACTTAGATGTCCAACTATAGCCGTTTTTGACAAAATTCTAAACCAAGGCGTTTAAAGACCACTGATTATCTCAGGCTTCGTACACTTAGGCAGCAGAATAGCCGAAGGAGAAGGAAAGGTGACAATTACGTGATGGATTTTTCTAAAATGTGATGTTTGCTTGATTAATGAAGGTGCAGGTTAGTGATATCGATTGAATGTTACCGAGTGGAAACCAAGCTGACAGTAAGCCCAATGCTGGTGCCCAATTCTGGCACCCAATTGACACATATATTAGTTTGCACGTTGGAAGACACTTCCGAAAAATTCTGGGTTTAAGTTCACCTACGAAACTTTGTGGTTTCAACCTGCAGGTCACTCCAAATCACCAAACTCGTCAACAACAACGCATTTGTGCATCCAAAATAACCAACTACAGGTTCGAAATTGGTGGTGCTCATCTGAGAAGAAGTTTACATGATCGCGTGAACAGGAACTTTATTCACCTGACCTTTTAAATTCATGCTAAAACTTAAAATACGACATAAAAATCAGACACGGAAAAGAGAATGGATAAATTTAATAGGGCCAAAACGACGACGTGATAACACGAACAACTCGCAATACAAGTTGATTTGCGTTTAATTCTTTGGAGATTCAGTCAAGCTTAAAACGTATTCATTTTCAACGATTTTCGGACTAAAAGTAGGCAAAGTGTACAGACTGTGGCTACGGTAAAGTTTTCTTTCGTGCTGGTCCAAATGGTAATTTCTCTTTATTATGCTACCGCTACCGGTTTGCCCCACACGAATATTAAATCAATCAAAGTATGGCGGATTCACTCACTCAAGGCGTGATAGTGCAAGTATATGCTATTTGCAATCATTCCTGTTTCATTTTCATCGTTGGCCTCATCCATTGACCTGCCAATACATTCAAATGTGGCACTCATAGTCATATAAAAGAAAATCTCTTGTGCGAATCGGTGAGGTGGTTTATAGACTTTCACAAAACAACAAGTAATTGTTTCAAGTAGCTCAGAAAATATTCCAGGATAGTTTATCGTCGAAATTAAAGGTTTGCGTCTTTTTAAAATTCGAATTAAATTTAATTTAATTCCAAGTACCAATTTAATTAAAATCACCATGGCTTTTGATAATTAAAGAAGAGTATCAAAATTATCGGTAAATATGAGTAAAATGAAATACAGAATCACTTCGGATGCTCCTGAGAGTTGAAATTCAACAATGTACGCCTTAAAATGTAATGTTTAATCTCTGATTGTGTGGCAGACAGGCCTATGACTCCGCGGACCAATTGCTGTAAAGTCGATGCCAAATTACAGCTCATTGACGCGTTTAATTTGTATGTCCTCGTAAAATTACAGAATGGTGTAAAACGCTATGCAACAATAATTTCTGCCTAAAACAATTGATTGTTGAAAGCTTTGATATGAGTAACAATACGAATCTAGAAGGACCCTCACGTACATGTTATATCTTAATCTGACTGGCATGACACTATCTCGGCTTAGTTATTATTATCTATCTGAACCGGCCAAACAAGGGGACTGTGGCGGGTCGCGGGTTAGACCCTCGGATAAAGCAGCACCTAAGGTTGGGTATTAATGGCGTACGACCTTTAATAAGCCAGCAATTGCCATTACAGCCTCTAATGACTTGGCTGGCAGAATTATCAACTTTCCTTGATGCTGTTTTATCCCACACACGCTTATCAAATAAATATTTCCGAACCTTACACCATTTTGAGCATTTTGTTTAAAATTTAATGAAATGGCAAATCTTTTTGCTCAGTAATTATTTCCTATCTGAACCGGCCAAACAAGGGGACTGTGGCGGGTCCCCACGTTGTTGTACTCTCTCCAGCTACAATGTTTGACGAGTAACGAAGACACCAGTTAGGAAAAGGATTGGAATACATGTCCAATACTTAATTAACTGCAGCCACTGAGCAGGTTTGATCAAATATTAGATGCCGACTTCCAGTAATAATCAAATTGATTCGTTAAGAAACGCTTAACTAAGATTAAAATCAGGGTATTAATTTAAAGAGGTAAATGAAGGATTCTCTTTTTTTCAGTAATAATTTGACATTATATTTTTCACAAATATGTTAGCTCAGTGCAGTTTAGTTTTTCTCTTTGAATTCAATTTTGTTAGTAAATTCACAGTTACATCTTGCAAGAATGAACGTAAGAAGAAGCGTTAGCCACAACATTGTTTTCCTGTCTACAGTGATCTGGTTAATTTAGGGAAATTTAGTGCACTGTTACAGTTTCAACGCGTCTCATTGTCTTAAGTGAGGTAAATACGCTGAGCATCGACCTTTGTATTACCACTCTCAGGCCGCAGAAACTGCTCATGCGGGTCACTTGACTTTTGGAAAATGAGGGCAGTGGTTGTACTTTCTATTTACCTTGTCCGAGCACGCACGTTAAATGTCCTTGCTCCCCAAACAAACAAATCATGACACCACTGTAAATGGGGTGGGTAACTCGCATCCCACAGGTGTTAGAGTGCTTCTTGTGTTAAGTAAAGAAGCAGGCATTGTCGAATGACCATCGTTTAAGGTCTCAGACTATCTGCACATTCACACTGAAAAGTCCAATCACAAAAGTCTTGGAAACATTCTAAATCAAGGCGTTTAAAGACCCCTGAGAATCTCAGGGTTCATTCATATAAGCAGCAAAATAGACAAAAGAGAATAATACCTGACCATAATGCGATTGCATTTTCTTAACTGTGGTGTTCTCGTGATTAATGTAAGTGCATGTTTGTGATGTCAATATATTGTAACCGAGCAGTTGCTAAGCTAACTGCAGATTTGTAGCCGATTCTGGCGTCAAATCTACAAATATGGAACGCTTTTTTTGCATGCATAATCTGAGGAATGCATTGTTAACTACCAAATACTCTCGACATGGTTCCTTTAAAACATCTTTCAGGTAGTCGTTGACTGAAGGTAATTTAACAAGCAAGATCTAATTGGGCATCATTTCTGGCGTTTTGTCTTAGATCACGCGTACTTCTACCAAGCTTAGCACCAAAGTAATAAAAAGAAATCAATATGACTGTTGTTGCAAATTCCTACAAGGATATAAACATCTGATACTAAAAACCAGAACATTTAACTCACGAGAGTAAACTGCGTCCTCTGGCGCTTCTGCTTTAAAATGAAATCAAGTGAGTGTTATTTTCTTTAACCTGAAAAAAACTGCTTCACGTTGGTACGCTTTCAACGGGAAAGGCAATAGATTGCCATTTCATTAAATTTTTAAACAAAAATGCTCAAAATGGTGTTAGTTTCGGAAATATTTAGTTGATAAGCGTGTGTGGGATAATACAGCATCAAGGAAAGTTGATAATTCTGCCAGCCAAGACATTACAGACTGTAATGGCAATTGCTGGCTTATTAAAGGTCGTCAGCCATTAATACCCAACCTCAGGTGCTGCTTCACCCGAGGGTCGAACCCGCGACCCGCCACAGTCCCCTTGTTTGGCCGGTTCAGATAGATAATAATAACTAAGCCAGATAGTGTCATGCCAGTCAGATTAAGATATAACATGTACGTGAGGGTCCTTCTAGATGGTATTAGATAACCATCTTGACGTAAAATTAACTTCAAATTTACACTTGAATATCAAATATCGAACCCGCGACCCGCCACTGTCTCCTCGTTTGGCCGGTTCAGATAGGGAATAATTACTGAGCCAGATATGGTCATGCAAAACAGATCAAGATATGGCAAGTACGTGTGGGTCCTTCTAGATGTTATTGGACAACCATCTTGACGTGTTATTAACTTAATATTTTCACATGAATATCAAATCAATATGTGCAATTTTATTATAACTTTATCACACAAAAATAACGATTTTTATAAACAAGATCCGTACGATTAAGTTAACTCAAGTGACGCTTAAAAATCTACAAGGAAAAAAATAAGGCTCACCGAGGTCGGATGGGTTGCCAAGCACATTCTTTTCGTGAAGAGAAATCATGCTTATATCTTATCTGTCGCCCCGGCCCTAAAATGAGTGTAAAACATAAGCAAATGACCCACCGACATAAACAGGGGATCAAAGGCCACGCGCAAATAATAAAGATGACCCTGGGTATAATATCAGGAAGTTTTAATCTAACAATTCTGTAACCATTGTATCGGCACTAACATAAAGCCTAACGATCTCTATTTTGGATACACTACATATTACACTGAGCTCGAAACTTTAAGTTAAACTTAAAACTTCACCTATACCTTACTTCTTTAATTCCAGCACAAACCGCCTTGTACAATAACATTCGAGCGCCGAAAAATTAAGCGACACATGAGAGATATATTTGACCGTCAATATCATTGAGGCGACTGAACGAATGAATTTGAAACGGTATATTTTGTCTATGAGGAAAAGGTTTCCTCAGCTACTTTAGCTGACATTTTTCGTTTTTCTCAGTAATAAATGCGTGAATATATACGCACTGCTGCTTAAAAAGGTTAGGAACTGCGTGCCATGGCATTCAGAGACAATCAGCGTTTAATCGAACTTCCTAACGTTATGCGCGTATTGTCCTTCCTTTTTATACATCTCATAATCGTATAAACTTCTGATATTAAGGTGTCACGTAAACACTTTTTAACTTTATGACCAAGTCACTATTTTAGGAAAAAATTAATGTAATTTAATTATCCGTCACTTATTATCTACAGTCACATTCATGTTACCATTTGCATTAAATGCATTGACAAATTAATGTTCAGTCTATACCGTAAATGTGAAATTGAATATTGGTTTGCCTTGCAATAAGAGTTCTCTTAATGGTTTCTATTTAGACGCCAATTTGCATTCCTACGTACCACAGTGTGATGTCTAAAGGATTTCCAAACATGGGATGAGTTTAAGATATTCCAATGTACTTTATTACTCTAATGACTCATCCAATGTTGCAATGTAGTGATCAAACTTTTTGATGCCTTCTGTTTACCTGCTGGTGGAAAGAAAAACAATCAAATACTTTTTAATTGTGCTTGTTAATGCCAAGAAATGTTGCTGGACATTGAAAAAGGAAGGAACCTAGCGTATGAAAAATGCCTGAGAGCATCTACGGCACTAAATGATCACCATCCTCTAGAGACTATGTTCCGGAGAATAACTCACGCAAATTTAAATAGCTGACAACATCTTTTGCATCAGCTGTCCAGCATACTGATGCAGAAGTAGTCACATTAGGAGGCAACTCACATATACGCACCTATGAAACCTTGTGGTAAAAAAATTGCAGGTCAATCCAAATCACCAAACTGGTAAATAGCCTATCCAATGGGCATTGGTACATCCCACATTATTAACTTGAGGTTCCAAATCGACGGTGCTCATTTAAGAAGAAGTATACACGATCATTTGAGCGGACATTTATTTGCCTGACTTTTCAAATTCATTTAAAAACAAAAAATAAGGATTTGCCTCAGACAAGGTAAAGAGAAAGGATAACTTTACTTGAGCTCAAACCACGACGTGATCATGCGAACAACCCGCAATTAAATTTGCCTTACGTTAAATGTCTAGGAGATAAGGTCAAGCGTAACGGTTTTGTATTGTCTATGAATTTTGAACTATGTGTAGGGAAAGTGTACAAACTATGGCTAAGGTAAAGGTGTATTTTTCGTGCTGGTCCGAAATTTATTTTTATTTTTCACAGAATCATATGCTTAGCAACCGATACAACCTGGGCAGGCCTTTTAATTTCCTTGTTGTTTCACTTGAGTAAGCGTCAACGTCCCTATCTAATGCATTTCAGCGTAATATAAATTCAAAGGTAAGCTATCAGATTGTCCAGGAACGATGGTCAAAGAACCAGCAGCAGTGTGGAGAACAGACGCCAACTCTCAATCAATGCTCACATGACAACAACCGGCCACATATTCTAGTTCAAGTGAGGCGAGTATGGCGGGAACCATGAGCTGTCTGCATCAGTATTCACGGGAACCCAGTCTATTTACTAATGCTGTCCATCGTCAACCACATATTTGAGTCTGATGCTGTAATTTCCAAAATAATAATGCAAATCCGAGCGCACTGCTAAACACTTTCTACAATGTGCTTACCGGTGAGCCAGATAGCTAAGCGAGCATCAGGCCAACAGGTGATGGCATTTTAGCCACTTGTGTGACGAATGCCGGCCATCAAGCAATTATCGCACCGAGGACAGCCATATTTGATGAAGAGGTGAGCCGTTAGTTTTGATAGGAGTGGCTGTAAATCAGCCGCACCCAATACTACTGCAAATCCTTGTTTATGAATTAAATTTACCTAATGCTTTTAATAATGATGTTGCGGAGCATGAATAAGAAACATCAGGCGACGGAATGCCTTGTTCCAGTTTTTAAATTCTGCATGCGCCTTTGCGTGATTTATCTTTTAAATAAGGTCCAGGTAAAGGGTTTCTCTACTTTCTTTATTTTTTACTGATATTTGGGAAATTAAAGAGATATATGCTGGAGTTTAAGGTTTATTTTGGAGCTTGTACATGATATATGACATGGGCACATTCAAAACTACCTGGAATCATGCACTTGCCAACCGATATTACCTGGGCTGGCCTTTATAAAACCTTCCTACTAGGGCATCAATTGCGCAATAAGAACAATCCAGACTGGAACGTTTCCACGCAAAACAAAATCTTGAATAAATAGGAAAGCAACTCCACTCGCGAAAGTTAACAGTTCCTTGTTCTCATTGTTGTCATCTTCTTCCCGAGACCCTAATTTGCCTTCTTATCGACCACCTCTGAGGGATGCATGAGCAGAAGTCATATGCTTAAATGCAATATGCGCGATTCCGTTTTAAATTTTTATGAGTTTGTGCATAACCCTGGCTTGATCCCGTAAACAAATGACCAGAATTTATAGTATAAAAAGGAAGGACAATACGCGCATAACGTTAAGAAAGTTCGAGTAAACGCTGATTGTCTCTGAATACCATGGCACGCAGTTCTTAACCTTCTTAAGCAGCAGTGCGTATATATTCATGCATTTATTACTGATCAAACGAAAATTTCAGCTAAAGTAGCTGAGGAAACGCTTTTCCTCATAGACAAATATACCGTTTCAAATTCATTCGTTCAGTCGCCTCAATACTATTGACGGTCTAAATATATCTCCCCATGTGTCGCTTTGTTTTTCGGCGCTCCAATGTTATTGTACAAGACACTTTGTGCTGGAAATTAAAGAAGTAAGGTATAGGTGAAATTTTAAGTTTATTTTAAAGTTTCGAGCTCCGTGTAATATGTAGTGTATCCAAAATAGAGATGGTTAAGCTTTATGTTAGTGCCGATACAACGGTTACAGAATTGTTAGATTAAAACTTCCTGATATTATACCCAGGGTCATCTTTATTATTTGCGCGTGGCCTTTGATCCCCTGTTTATGTCGGCGGGTCATTTGCTTATGTTTTACACTCAATTTTAGGGCCGGGGCGACAGATAAGGTATTAGCATGATTTCTCTTCACGAAAGAATGTGCTTGGCAACCCATCCGACCTCGGTGAGCCTTATTTTTCCTTGTAGATTTAAAGCGTCACTTGAGTTAACTTAATCGTACGGATTTTGTTTATAAAATCGTAATTTTTGTGTGATAAAGTTATAATAAAATTGCACATATTGATTTGATATTCATGTGAAAATATTAAGTTAATTTCACGTCAAGATGGTTGTCCAATAAACATCTAGAAGGACCCACACGTACTTGCCATATCTTGATCTGTTTTGGCATGACCATATCTGGCTCAGTAATTATTCCCTATCTGAACCGGCCAAACGAGGAGACAGTGGCGGGTCGCGGGTTCGATATTTGATATTCAAGTGTAAATATGAAGTTAATTTTACGTCAAGATGGTTATCTAATACCATCTAGAAGGACCCTCACGTACATGTTATATCTTAATCTGACTGGCATGACACTATCTGGCTTAGTTATTATTATCTATCTGAACCGGCAAAACGAGGAGACAGTGGCGGGTCGCGGGTTCGATATTTGATATTCAAGTGTAAATATGAAGTTAATTTTACGTCAAGATGGTTATCTAATACCATCTAGAAGGACCCTCACGTACATGTTATATCTTAATCTGACTGGCATGACACTATCTGGCTTAGTTATTATTATCTATCTGAACCGGCCAAACAAGGGGACTGTGGCGGGTCGCGGGTTAGACCCTCGGATAAAGCAGCACCTAAGGTTGGGTATTAATGGCGTACGACCTTTAATAAGCCAGCAATTGCCATTACAGCCTCTAATGACTTGGCTGGCAGAATTATCAACTTTCCTTGATGCTGTTTTATCCCACACACGCTTATCAAATAAATATTTCCGAACCTTACACCATTTTGAGCATTTTGTTTAAAATTTAATGAAATGGCAAATCTTTTTGCTCAGTAATTATTCCCTATCTGAACCGGCCAAACAAGGGGACTGTGGCGGGTCCCCACGTTGTTGTACTCTCTCCAGCTACAATGTTTGACGAGTAACGAAGACACCAGTTAGGAAAAGGATTGGAATACATGTCCAATACTTAATTAACTGCAGCCACTGAGCAGGTTTGATCAAATATTAGATGCCGACTTCCAGTAATAATCAAATTGATTCGTTAAGAAACGCTTAACTAAGATTAAAATCAGGGTATTAATTAAAAGAGGTAAATGAAGGATTCCCTTTTTCAGTAATAATTTGACATTATATTTTTCACAAATATGTTAGCTCAGTGCAGTTTAGTTTTCTCTTTGAATTCAATTTTTTTAGTAAATTCACAGTAACATCTTGCAAGAATGAACGTAAGAAGAAGCGTTAGCCACAACATTGTTTTCCTGTCTACAGTGATCTGATTAATTTAGGGAAATTTAGTGCACTGTTACAGTTTCAAACGCATCTCATTGTCTTAAGTGAGGTAAATACGCTGAGCATCGACCTTTGTATTACCACTCTTAGGCCGCAGAAACTGCTCATGCGGGTCAGTTGACTTTTGGGAAATGAGGGCAGTGGTTGTACTTTCTATTTACCTTGTCCGAGCACGCACGTTAAATGTCCTTGCTCCCCAAACAAACAAATCATGACACAACTGTAAATGGGGTGGGTTACGCGCATCCAACAGGTGTTAGAGTGCTTCTTGTGTTAATTAAAGAAGCAGGCGTTGTCAAATGACCATCGTTTAAGGTCTCAGACTATCTGCACATTCACACTGAAAAGTCCAATCACAAACGTCTTGGAAACATTCTAAATCAGGGCGTTTAAAGACCCCTGAGAATCTCAGGGTTCATTCATATAAGCAGCAAAATAGCCAAAAGAGAATAATGCCTGACAATAATGCGATTGCATTTTCTAAACTGTGGTGTTCTCGTGATTAATGTAAATGCATGTTTGTGATGTCAATATATTGTAACCGAGCAGAAGCCAAGCTAAATGCGTAATTTGTAGCCGATTCCGGCTACAAATCTACAAATATGGAACGCTTTTGCATGCATAATCTGAGGAATGCATTGTTTACTACCAAATATTCTTGACATGGTTCCTTTTAAAACATCTTTCAGGTAGTCATTGACTGAAGGTAATTTAACAAGCAAGATCTAATTGGGCATCATTTCTGGCGTTATGTCTTATATCACGTGTACTTCTACCAAGCTTAAGACCAAAGTGATAAAAGAAATCAATATGACTATTGTTGCAAATCTCCTACAAGGATATAAAAATCTGATACTAAAAATCAGAACATTTAACTCACGAGATTAAACTGCTTTCTCTGGCGCTTCTGCTTTAAATGAAATCAATTGAGTGTTATTTTCTTAAACTGAAAAAAAGCTGTTTCACTTTGGTACGCTTTCAAGGGGAAAAGGCAAATAGATTTGCCATTTCATTAAATTTTAAACAAAATGCTCAAAATGGTGTTAGTTTCGGAAATATTTAGTTGATAAGCGTGTGTGGGATAATACAGCATCGAGGAAAGTTGATAAATCTGCCGGCCAAGTCATAAGAGACTGTAATAGCAATTGCTGGCTTATTTAAGGTCATCAGCCATTAATACCCAACCTCAGCTGCTGCTTCACCCGAGGGTCGAACCCGCGACCCGCCACAGTCCCCTTGTTTGGCCGGTTCAGATAGATAATAATAACTAAGCCAGATAGTGTCATGCCAGTCAGATTAAGATATAACATGTACGTGAGGGTCCTTCTAGATGGTATTAGATAACCATCTTGACGTAAAATTAACTTCAAATTTACACTTGAATATCAAATATCGAACCCGCGACCCGCCACTGTCTCCTCGTTTGGCCGGTTCAGATAGGGAATAATTACTGAGCCAGATATGGTCATGCCAACAGATCAAGATATGGCTAGTACGTGTGGGTCCTTCTAGATGTCATTGGAAAACCATCTTGATGTGAAATTAACTTAATATTTTCACATGAATATCAAATCAATATGTCTAATTTTATTATAACTTTATCACACAAAAATTACGATTTTATAAACAAGATTCGTACGATTAAGTTAACTCAAGTGACGCTTTAAATCTACAAGGAAAAATAAGGCTCACCGAGGTCGGATGGGTTGCCAAGCACATTCTTTCGTGAAGAGAAATCATGCTAATACCTTATCTGTCGCCCCGGCCCTAAAATGAGTGTAAACATAAGCAAATGACCCGCCGACATAAACAGGGGATCAAAGGCCACGCGCAAATAATAAAGATGACCCTGGGTATAATATCAGGAAGTTTTAATCTAACAATTCTGTAACCGTTGTATCGGCACTAACATAAAGCTTAACCATCTCTATTTTGGATACACTACATATTACACGGAGCTCGAAACTTTAAAATAAACTTAAAACTTCACCTATACCTTACTTCTTTAATTCCAGCACAAAGTGTCTTGTACAATGGCATTGGAGCGCCGAAAAACAAAGCGACACATGGGGAGATATATTTGGACCGTCAATAGTATTGAGGTGACTGAACGTATGAATTTGAAACGGTATATTTGTCTATGAGGAAAACGTTTCCTCAGCTACTTTAGCTGAAATTTTCGTTTGATCAGTAATAAATGCATGAATATGTACGCACTGCTGCTTAAGAAGGTTAAGAACTGCGTGCCATGGTATTCAGAGACAATCAGCGTTTAATCGAACTTTCTTAACGTTATGCGCGTATTGTCCTTCCTTTTTATACTATAAATTCTGGTCATTTGTTTACGGGATCAAGCCAGGGTTATGCACAAACTCATAAAAATTTAAAACGGAATCGCGCATATTGCATTTAAGCATATGACTTCTGCTCATGCATCCCTCAGAGGTGGTCGATAAGAAGGCAAATTAGGGTCTCGGGAAGAAGATGACAACAATGAGAACAAGGAACTGTTAACTTTCGCGAGTGGAGTTGCTTTCCTATTTATTCAAGATTTTGTTTTGCGTGGAAACGTTCCAGTCTGGATTGTTCTTATTGCGCAATTGATGCCCTAGTAGGAAGGTTTTATAAAGGCCAGCCCAGGTAATATCGGTTGGCAAGTGCATGATTCCAGGTAGTTTGAATGTGCCCATGTCATATATCATGTACAAGCTCCAAAATAAACCTTAAACTCCTAGCATATATCTCTTTAATTTCCCAAATATCAGTAAAAAATAAAGAAAGTAGAGAAACCCTTTACCTGGACCTTATTTAAAAGATAAATCACGCAAAGGCGCATGCAGAATTTAAAAACTGGAACAAGGCATTCCGTCGCCTGATGTTTCTTATTCATGCTCCGCAACATCATTATTAAAAGCATTAGGTAAATTTAATTCATAAACAAGGATTTGCAGAAGTATTGGGTGCGGCTGATTTACAGCCACTCCTATCAAACTAACGGCTCACCTCTTCATCAAATATGGCTGTCCTCGGTGCGATAATTGCTTGATGGCCGGCATTCGTCACACAAGTGGCTAAAATGCCATCACCTGTTGGCCTGATGCTCGCTTAGCTATCTGGCTCACCGGTAAGCACATTGTAGTAAGTGTTTAGCAGTGCGCTCGGATTTGTATTATTATTTTGGAAATTACAGCATCAGACTCAAATATGTGGTTGACGATGGACAGCATTAGTAAATAGACTGGGTTCCCGTGAATACTGATGCAGACAGCTCATGGTTCCCGCCATACTCGCCTCACTTGAACTAGAATATGTGGCCGGTTGTTGTCATGTGAGCATTGATTGAGAGTTGGCGTCTGTTCTCCACACTGCTGCTGGTTCTTTGACCATCGTTCCTGGACAATCTGATAGCTTACCTTTGAATTTATATTACGCTGAAATGCATTAGATAGGGACGTTGACGCTTACTCAAGTGAAACAACAAGGAAATTAAAAGGCCTGCCCAGGTTGTATCGGTTGCTAAGCATATGATTCTGTGAAAATAAAATAAATTTCGGACCAGCACGAAAATACACCTTTACCTTAGCCATAGTTTGTACACTTTCCCTACACATAGTTCAAAATTCATAGACAATACAAAACCGTTACGCTTGACCTTATCTCCTAGACATTTAACGTAAGGCAAATTTAATTGCGGGTTGTTCGCATGATCACGTCGTGGTTTGAGCTCAAGTAAAGTTATCCTTTCTCTTTACCTTGTCTGAGGCAAATCCTTATTTTTTGTTTTTAAATGAATTTGAAAAGTCAGGCAAATAAATGTCCGCTCAAATGATCGTGTATACTTCTTCTTAAATGAGCACCGTCGATTTGGAACCTCAAGTAAATAATGTGGGATGTACCAATGCCCATTGGATAGGCTATTTACCAGTTTGGTGATTTGGATTGACCTGCAATTTTTTTACCACAAGGTTTCATAGGTGCGTATATGTGAGTTGCCTCCTAATGTGACTACTTCTGCATCAGTATGCTGGACAGCTGATGCAAAGATGTTGTCAGCTATTTAAATTTGCGTGAGTTATTCTCCGGAACATAGTCTCTAGAGGATGGTGATCATTTAGTGCCGTAGATGCTCTCAGGCATTTTCATACGCTAGGTTCCTTCCTTTTCAGTGTCCAGCAACATTTCTTGGCATTAACAAGCACAATTAAAAAGTATTTGATTGTTTTCTTTCCACCAGCAGGTAAACAGAAGGCATCAAAAAGTTTGATCACTACATTGCAACATTGGATGAGTCATTAGAGTAATAAAGTACATTGGAATATCTTAAACTCATCCCATGTTTGGAAATCCTTTAGACATCACACTGTGGTACGTAGGAATGCAAATTGGCGTCTAAATAGAAACCATTAAGAGAACTCTTATTGCAAGGCAAACCAATATTCAATTTCACATTTACGGTATAGACTGAACATTAATTTGTCAATGCATTAATGCAAATGGTAACTTGAATGTGACTGTAGATAATAAGTGACGGATAATTAAATTACATTATTTTTTTCCTAAAATAGTGACTTGGTCATAAAGTTAAAAGTGTTTACGTGACACCTTAATATCAGAAGTTTATACGATTATGAGATGTATAAAAAGGAAGGACAATACGCGCATAACGTTAGGAAGTTCGATTAAACGCTGATTGTCTCTGAATGCCATGGCACGCAGTTCCTAACCTTTTTAAGCAGCAGTGCGTATATATTCACGCATTTATTACTGAGAAAACGAAAATGTCAGCTAAAGTAGCTGAGGAAACCTTTTCCTCATAGAAAAATATACCGTTTCAAATTCATTCGTTCAGTCGCCTCAATGATATTGACGGTCAAATATATCTCTCATGTGTCGCTTAATTTTTCGGCGCTCGAATGTTATTGTACAAGGCGGTTTGTGCTGGAATTAAAGAAGTAAGGTATAGGTGAAGTTTTAAGTTTAACTTAAAGTTTCGAGCTCAGTGTAATATGTAGTGTATCCAAAATAGAGATCGTTAAGCTTTATGTTAGTGCCGATACAATGGTTACAGAATTGTTAGATTAAAACTTCCTGATATTATACCCAGGGTCATCTTTATTATTTTGCGCGTGGCCTTTGATCCCCTGTTTATGTCGGTGGGTCATTTGCTTATGTTTACACTCATTTTAGGGCCGGGGCGACAGATAAGGTATTAGCATGATTTCTCTTCACGAAAGAATGTGCTTGGCAACCCATCCGACCTCGGTGAGCCTTATTTTTCCTTGTAGATTTAAGCGTCACTTGAGTTAACTTAATCGTACGGATCTTGTTTATAAAATCGTAATTTTTGTGTGATAAAGTTATAATAAAATTGCACATATTGATTTGATATTCATGTGAAAATATTAAGTTAATTTCACGTCAAGATGGTTTTCCAATAACATCTAGACGGACCCAAACGTACTTGCCATATCTTGATCTGTTTTGCATGACCATATCTGGCTCAGTAATTTTTCCCTATCTGAACCGGCAAAACGAGGAGACAGTGGCGGGTCGCGGGTTCGATATTTGATATTCAAGTGTAAATATGAAGTTAATTTTACCTCAAGATGGTTATCTAATACCATCTAGAAGGACCCTCACGTACATGTTATATCATAATCTGACTGGCATGACACTATCTGGCTTAGTTATTATTATCTATCTGAACCGGCCAAACAAGGGACTGTGGCGGGTCGCGGGTTCGACCCTCGGGTGAAGCAGCACCTGAGGTTGGGTATTAATGGCTGACGACCTTTAATAAGCCAGCAATTGCCATTACAGTCTGTAATGTCTTGGCTGGAAGAATTATCAACTTTCCTTGATGCTGTATTATCCCACACACGCTTATCAACTAAATATTTCCGAAACTAACACCATTTTGAGCATTTTGTTTAAAATTTAATGAAATGGCAAATCTAGTTGCCTTTTCCCGTTGAAAGCGTACCAACGTGAAGCAGTTTTTTTCAGGTTAAGAAAATAACACTCACTTGATTTCATTTAAAGCAGAAGCGCCAGAGGACGCAGTTTACTCTCGTGAGTTAAATGTTCTGGTTTTTAGTATCAGATGTTTATATCCTTGTAGGAGATTTGCAACAATAGTCATATTGATTTCTTTTATTACTTTGGTGCTAAGCTTGGTAGAAGTACGCGTGATCTAAGACAAAACGCCAGAAATGATGCCCAATTAGATCTTGCTTGTTAAATTACCTTCAGTCAACGACTACCTGAAAGATGTTTTAAAGGAACCATGTCGAGAGTATTTGGTAGTAAACAATGCATTCCTCAGATTATGCATGCAAAAAGCGTTCCATATTTGTAGATTTGACGCCAGAATCGGCTACAAATCTGCAGTTAGCTTGGCAACTGCTCGGTTACAATACATTGACATCACAAACATGCACTTACATTAATCACGAGAACACCAAAGTTAAGAAAATGCAATCGCATTATGGTCAGGTATTATTCTCCTTTGTCTATTTTGCTGCTTATATGAATGAACCCTGAGATTCTCAGGGGTCTTAAAACGCCTTGATTTGGAAAGTTATCAAGACGTTTGTGATTGGAATTTTCAGTGTGAATGTGCAGATAGTCTGAGACCTTAAACGATGGTCATTCGACAACGCCTGCTTCTTTAATTAACACAAGAAGCACTCTAACACCTGTTGGATGCGCGTAACCCACCCCATTTACAGTGGTGTCATGATTTGTTTGTTTGGGGAGCAAGGACATTTAACGTGCGTGCTCGGACAAGGTAAATAGAAAGTACAACCACTGCCCTCATTTCCCAAAAGTCAACTGACCCGCATGAGCAGTTTCTGCGGCCTGAGAGTGGTAATGCAAAGGTCGATGCTCAGCGTATTTACCTCACTTAAGACAATGAGACGCGTTTGAAACTGTAACAGTGCACTAAATTTCCCTAAATTAATCAGATCACTGTAGACAGGAAAACAATGTTGTGGCTAACGCTTCTTCTTACGTTCATTCTTGCAAGATGTAACTGTGAATTTACTAAAAAAATTGAATTCAAAGAGAAAACTAAACTGCACTGAGCTAACATAATTGTGAAAAATATAATGTCAAATTATTACTGAAAAAAGAGAATCCTTCATTTACCTCT
This sequence comes from Schistocephalus solidus, assembly GCA_017591395.1. NCBI lineage: Eukaryota > Metazoa > Platyhelminthes > Cestoda > Diphyllobothriidea > Diphyllobothriidae > Schistocephalus > Schistocephalus solidus. Next base: position 115,997 of record WEDG01005564.1, read on the forward strand.
TTAAATTAATACCCTGATTTCAATCTTAGTTAAGCGTTTCATAACGACTCAATTTGATTTTTACTGGAAGTCAGCATCTAATATTTGATCAAACCTGCTCAGTGGCTGCAGTAAATTAAGTAGTGGACATGTATTCCAATTCTTTTCCTAACTGGTTTCTCCGTTACTCGTCAAACGTTGTAGCTGGAGTGAGAACAACAACGTGGGGCTCATCGGCGGTCACGGTGACTCATGGACGTTCGCCCCTTTTGGTTTACGAAACAAATAACAAACCTGTTAGCAAAATTGTCTAATACTTTGGAAAGAATTCTGCAACACTTACAAACATGCCCAAATACAGATCACTATATATGCGCTTAAGAAACAATACGCAGACAATCAGTCAAGCCATTACACGAGGTTGTTCCTTATTTCAGCATCCATCAAGCTTAATACTATTGTACTTCTTCCGTATTGTGGTTTGGTCCTTTAGATAAACGAAAAGACATTTTTCTATCATGTTTAGCATCAATTGACCTAAGTCTGTAAATAAAAATTGTCTAATCTAGTTCTGAAACAATTAATAAACTTTCATTTCTCTATCGAAATAAGCCTTATTAAGTCATCCGATAGTTACTTTTATTTGTCTTTTGCTTTCCTTGAAAAGTGATTGGTCGAAACTGGTGGGATATTGCTTTTGCATTGCAAATTTAATTAAGTTTAAGCCATAATAACGGTAAATATCAGTGACGATAATTTTTTTCCAGTAATGATTATTCAAGTCTTGCATTTAAAATTGACAAGGATGGCATGCTTAGCTGCCTTTGACTTAATTCAGATCCGAATTCTGAAAGTGCGGAAATTAAGCTAAATTTAGTTCAGAAGCAGTCATCCAGTCCTTGTTTCATTCGGACAAAATTATGATTTAAAAAACGCCTTCACACCCTATTGGTTTACCGAAGATTTGTACCAACGCAAAAGCAAGATAAAGTATGCAAATGGTAACAATGAGGTAACAATGTTAATACGGAGCCTCCGTGGGATCGCATAAATCAGCTCACCTTTTGGTGAAAAAGAATTAATTAAGGGTGTACATAGTGAGATAAATTCGCCAATGGATAGCTGTCTCGTGTGACTATGAAAACCTATTTTGCCTTTGTGTTTGCACTGAGCCATTGGCAATTTTGAGTCGAATCAGAGGGTTTTGAAACAACTTCCTTGACCATGTAACCGGAAAAAGAGGATTCTTGGTTGATATATATTTGCTCTACCTCAAGATGTTCGATTAAAATGTCTCAGCTGTCTAGTATGAGTTTTGTTGCAATTCAAATTTTTAAAAACCTGGTGCACTGAACATCTAGCACATTTGAGGGTTTTGTGATGTTCGGCTCATTTTGTCTAGACACATATTTTGAGAAAACGTGTACAAACGTATATGAACGCGTGAAGGCTTTCTCCTCTTTTGACTCTCTCAGACTGTTTTTTTTTGCGTTAGACTATTGCAAATTCCACTTATTCTATGAAAGTAAATGACTCTTTCTTAGACTCTTTCTATTGCTTCATTAATATTAATGATAAGTTAACCGTTTTCCTAGATACTGCTTGATTAATGAAGGATCTATCAGCTTCCATTTGATTTAAGCTTCTACAAAAACTGTGACTGAAATAAAACTTTATTCCATGACCAACTATACGCGAATAGAAATAATAGCAGAGGTCTGTTACGTAACATTGTTTGCGCCCAATTGCGAATTTCCGAGACCCCAAGAAGGTAAGCACAGAGTGGTTTACCGATGCGATTACATTTTGCGTAATAACACGCTCAAATCCTCAAATATGATTAGAACAGTCATGTAAACTTTGCTGTTATTTGATTAAGTTAAGTCTTTTTATGCATAAATGCCCCCCGTAAAGTCTATACAAGACACGCTATTGTTTCAGGCAAAGCTATTCCAGAAGCCTCGTTGCCACTCTTCAGGTACATGCAAGGGCACAAAGAAGTCAACATTACCTTTGCAGCTTTTGTTCGCAAAAAATGACTTCCGTAAGTTGACCTTACATGTAGGCTTGATTTGAATTTGGAATTTTAACGTTTATCATTCGAAGGAGTTAACATGCTCGTTAATTAAATTACTCAACTTGTAAGGAAGCATTCACAACTACGTATTCTTTGTCATTACCTACGAGATTAAATTTTTCAATTAAGTGAAAACCTTTGGTGACCTTGCTTTAAAGATTCTTCTATCGGAAATTCGTCAAATTTTCTGTTTCTGGAGCGGCTCAAAACTAATGTCGGGCAATGCAACAATCTGCCGTAAGTTACTGCTATATTTATACTTCCTGTCCTTTATAAAAAAGAAAACAACAATTGTCTGATTTTGCTTTTACGCAGCTGACAAGTAAATGTAATAAGCGAAAGCTAAGTTGTTATTTAAACACTTTTTTGCGGATAACTGTTGTTATTCTGAACAAAGTTCACATTTCACCTTTGATTATGCATTGTCCTTTGCATTTTTCTAAAGCAGTTTAAATAATCGTAATCCAAATGTTTGATTGTTTTCTTAAGACAAAATAAGAACTTTGAGATATAATTTGTTTTTATTTACATAAATTACAAACTCAAGAACCATCAACTATATGATTGACGGCAGGTAGTGTTAAAAATTATATGTTGATCAAAATCGAGTTCATTCGAAATGGACTGCAGAATTAGTTTGTAGAATGAATTTTGCGTAACCATTTTTTTAAATAAATGCGTCAACACCCAACTGATAGATAATAAGCCAGCATTCGTCGAAGGTGTGCCTTGTTCTTGTTTAGTTGCGATGTCGTGGGGCCGGTGAATCTTTAAATGTCAATAATCCTTTAAAGCCATTAAGAAGTACCCTGACCACCACAGCTTTACACTCAAACCCATCGTCATTATTCATTCAATGTAAAGTCATGACAACATAATTATTTTTTGAAAATAACGCCACAAGCAACTACAGCTGCCGTGGAAACGTTCCATATTGAACAGCCCGTAATTTGAACAAGCATGTTTGCGTTTTTCTTCCCGACCATGCTTGTTGGATTTCAATTTTGTACATAGGCGAATAAATAACGAGATATCTTGGGCATTTTTTGGATAGAACGGAAAAATAACGGAAACAATACGGTAATATCTGCGATTAGCAAAGATTTTCAAAATCATCAGCAGCAACGCCCATCTTAATCTGTTGCCCCAGTGTGATGTTTTAAAGGAGACCTTTTACTTGGTTCCGTACAGCCTCGTTTCCTCTGAGTCAGGTTTGTGCAAATAAATTGTCCTCCATTACTCCAGTTGACACTTCTACGTAGAAAGCAATCTATGAAACCAGTATCAGAACTCTAAAACATCCGCATCTACAGTGGAAATACTTTTCTTCTGCTGTGTACATGCTCAGAGATACAAGCCCACTACTGTGAAACACATTGCAGATGAAATTTTATCGATTCAGAAGTTTACCACTCACTTGGATAAAGGCAGTTGTAATTAAATTCCATAGACGCAGGCCGAAAGATAATTTTTGTCTTTGAGCTGAGGTTCCTCGGCTACAGCATGATACCCTCATAATAATCATAAAAATGTCCACTAGCAGAGAGAAGTGCGAAGCAAGTTGTCTGACATGTACGTTCATCTCGAACGTAACCTAGGGTCAACACAAAATCAATCACCCTTTAGATAGATGAATAGCATACAATCTGTGTCCCGAAATGTAGTGATAGCCTGTCAATTTACTCGCATGACCTAGAACAGTTATTTAAATAATACTTTGATATGCAGTGAAAATAACAGATAGCTAAATATCTTTACGCGCAATGAATACAACCACAAGTTTTGTCGTTGTAAGCCATAGTCTACTTGATGCGAAAATCAAAATAAAATTAAACTTCGCTGAAGAAAGGAATTTAAAATATCCTTTGAACATCTGACCGAGTTAAAAGTACAAATGAATCAGTACTAGTCATAGCAGAGGACTATTCCTCAGTCTCCATTATGCGGTCTTATGTAAGGTCTCTCCTAAAAAGACGTGCAAGGCTTTATCGAAGACTAATCTCGAACACCGACAAGGACCTTGTTAGCATAAGTCAATTTTGTATATGATATAGACAATCTTGGCCTAAAAAACTATTTTTGTGGTTAAATTTGTGCCTCATTTTATCTAGAATTCCAAATGTTAAACACCGAAATCGAAAAAAGCTGTTGGACATAAAACTATGGATATGACCTAAACGTTTCAGCTCTTTATATCTCCAGGAAAAATGTTAACTTGCAGGCCATGTATTGAGCACTGTGAACTGTTTCCTTAAATTGAAGAATTGAAGTCATGGTAAAACGATACGAAACTCTGGTTCAATGCAATTTTTAAAAAAGGCAATGCAAATCGCAGCGTGTATGGATGCGCTGTAAATAACGATATTGTTACCATTACCGTCGATTGAACGCAAGATGGTAAGATTTCGCCTTATATAAATTTTAGTTTATGGCTGATAACCTTTTTATGTTTTGTGAGATTTAGTTATACTACTCTTGCACTTAGGATTTGATATTCAGGTAAAAGGTTTCAGTTAATTTCACGTCAAGATTGTTTTGAGGTTATATCCAGTAGGACCCTCGTGTGCTTGCCTTTTCGTGAAATAACTGGAATGGCTTGTTCTGGATAAGTCATTATTGCCTATCTTAACAGACCAGACAAGGATCCAGTGGCGCAATTTTAAGCGCATTCAGCTTCTGATCAATGGATCGTGGGTTCAAACCTCGAGTAATGCAGTGCCAGGGGCTGTGTATTACTGGCTAACGACGGTTAATAAGCCATAACTTGCCATTTAAGTCTCCATTATCTTTGCCGGCAATATTTGTAAAATTTTCGTAACTGCCGTTCGATACCACAGAAGCTTATATAAGTAATGTTTCCGAATCAAACACATATTTCAGCATTTTGTTAAAATTTCAAGAAATGGCAAATCCATTTGTCTTTTCCCATTGTAAGCATACCAAATTATTGCAGTTATTTTCAGTTCAAGGAAATAACACACACTTAATTTCACTTTAAAGAAGAAGCACCAGGGGAGGCACTTTGCTTTCATGAGTAAAATGTTCTAATTTTTAGTATCGGATTTGAACATCCTTGTCGGAGGTTTGCAACAATAAACGAATTGATAACATTTATTTTTTTGGTGCTACGCTTGGTAGGATTACGCGTGATCTAAGGCAAAATGCCAGAAATGATGCCTGCTTAGATATTGCTTGTTAAATATCTTTCAGTCAATGACTATTTTAAATATGTTTAAAAGGAACCATGCCGAGAGTATTTGGAAGTAAACAAGGTATTACTCAGATTCGCATACAAAATGCGTCCCATATTTGTTAATTTGTCGCCAGAATCGGCATCAAATGCCACATTCAGCTTGGTTTCTTCTCGGTTACATTATATTGACATAACAAACATGCACCTACAGTAATCACGAAAACATCACATTTTAGAAAATGCAATTGCATAATGGTCACCTTTATTCTCTTTTGGCACTTATATTTGACTGACGTTGAGCTAATTACATCCTACTTAATGTATGCAATCTTTGCGGAGCAATTTGCACTCTTTGTATCCGACCGTTCGTATTGTTACTCATATCAAAGCTTTCAACAATCAATTGTTTTAGGCGGAAATTATTGTTGCAAATCGTTTTACACCATTCTGTAATTTTACGAGCACATAAAAATTAAACGCGTCAATGAGCTGTAATTTGGCATTGACTTTACAACAATTGGTCGGCGGAGTCATAGGCCTATCTGCCACACAATCAGAGATTATACATTACATTTTAAGGCGTACATTGTTAAATTTTAAATCTCAGGAGCATCCGAAGTGATTCTGTATTTCATTTCACTCAAATTAACCGATAATTTTTGATACTCTTCTTTAATTATCAAAAGCCATGGTGATTTTAATTTATTTGGTACTTGGAATAAAATTAAATTTAATTCGAATTTAAAAAAGACGCAAACCTTTAATTTCGACGATAAACTATCATGGAATATTGTCTGAGCTACTTGAAACAATTACTAGTTGTTTTGTGAAATTCTATAGACCACCTCACCGATTCGCACAAGAGATTTTCTTTTATATGACTATGAGTGCCACATTTGAATGTATTGGCAGCTCAATGGATGACGCCAACGATGAAAATGAAACAAGAGTGATTGGAAATAGCATATACTTGCACTATCACGCCTTGAATGAGTAAATACGCCATGCTTTGATTGATTTAATATTCGTGTGGGGCGTACCGGTAGCGGTATGATAATAAAGAGAAAATACCATTTGTACCAGCACGACAGAAAACTTTACCGTAGCCACAGTCTGTACACTTTGCCTTCTTTTAGTCCGAAAATCGTAGAAAATGAATAAAGTTTAAGCTTGACTGAATCTCCAAAGAATTAAACGCAAATCAACTTGTATTGCGAGTTGTTCGTGTTATCACGTCGTCGTTTTGGCCCTATTAAATTTATCCATTCTCTTTTCCGTGTCTGATTGTTATGTCGTATTTTAAGTTAAAGCATGAATTTGAAAGGTCAGGTGAATAAAGTTCCTGTTCACGCGATCATGTAAACTTCTTCTCAGATGAGCACCACCAATTTCGAACCTGTATTTGGTTATTTTGGATGCACGAATGCGTTGTTGTTGACGAGTTTGGTGATTTGGAGTGACCTGCAGGTTGAAACCACAAAGTTTCGTAGGTGAACTTAAACCCAGAATTTTTTGGAAGTGTCTACCAACTTGCAAACTAATATATTTGTCGATTGGGCGCCAGCATTGGGCTTACAGTCAGCTGGGTTTCCACTCGGTAACATTCAATCGATATCACTAACATGCACCTTCATTAATCAAGCAAACATCACATTTTAGAAAACTCAATCACGTAATTGTCACCTATCCTTCTCCTTCGGCTATTCTGCTGCCTAAGTGTACGAAGCCTGAGATTATCAGTGGTCTTTAAACGCCTTGGTTTAGAATTTTGTCAAAAACGGCTATAGTTGGACATCTAAGTGTTTATGTGTGGAGTGTCCCAGCTACTAAACTGCCGGACAATCGACAACGCCTGCTTATTTACGTAACGGGAGAAGCACTCTAACACCTGCGGAATGCGATTAACTCACCCCATTTACAGTAGTATTATGATGCATTTGTTTGCGGAGCCAGGACTTATAACGCGCGTGCTAATGTCACTAGAAAGAACGACCACTGCAAAAAATGCCCACAACAGTATTTTTCCCGGCATGAACAGTATATGGGACCTGAGCGTGGTAATATAAAGGTCAATGCTCAGCGCAATAGCCTCACTGTAGACAATGAGACGCGGAAGAAACTGTCACAGTGCGCTAAATTTCTGGCCTTGGAACGTTCAGAAGAAAAAAAAGAAACGATTGTTTTAACGGGGCAACTATTAGATTAACGTTCCAGGTTCTCTTACGAATTCGTGATCAGTGCCAGTTGCAATTGGAATTAGACCTCGGAATCAGTCCAGTGTGTGTTTATGAAAAATTGTAAATTGGTGGAATGCTTGAGAGGCTGCTTATACTTCTTTTCCCGATCATGATGGCACTCACATCCCGTGGCATGCGAGTCCTTCAAAGGGATTCTGCTCATTGCAGAAAGACAGAGGAAAACGTACGCAAGTCCCCAATGATCCGTTACAAAGTTTTGCCGAGTAGCTATCAGAGCAAGATTTGCCTCTGAAGCTAGGAGTGTTCATTTCAGAAGGCTAATGAGCATAGTCAAATTTTTCGGCGTTCGAAAATGGCAGCTTCCTACTGGTGGGACCAACAACAGTGCACTTTTCTGTTGTTCATAAAATGATGGTAATTTAGATTAGAGATGATCATACCAACCACTGGAAATAAATGATGTCCTCAGGGGTTAGAGGCATCAGACTTCGGTGACACTTGAAATCTGTCTGAAAAGTTAATCCAAGAAACTGGAAATACAGTTAAATTGTTTCAACCACTGCTGATATACACAGTAAGAAGAGGTAATTTCAAGCCTTTTTCTCGAATGCGAAATACAAAATATCCAGAATACCGCTACGTAGAGATTTGATTGGTAATTCAGTAACCAGATTAATCACAGGTGAGTCAGTCACTGACGAAAGCGTACTAAAGTTGTGGCTAACAATCCTTCTTGCTTTTATTCACACAATAAGTAATAATGCATTTTCTCATAAATTGAATTCGAAGCAAAAATTAAACTGCACTGAGCTAGCATAATTGGGAAAAAATATTATGACAAATTTATACTTAAAATAGAGAATCCTTCTTTTACCTCTTGAAATTAATACAAAGGTTTCAATCTTAGTTAAGCGTTTCTAAACGACTCAATTCGATTAGTACTGTAAGTCAGAACCTAATATTTGATCAAACATGGTCAGTGGCTTCAGGTAGTTAAGTTGTAGACATGTATTCCAATCCTTTTCCTAACTGTTTTCTCCTTTACACGTCAAACGTTGTAACTGGACGGAGAAGACCAACGGTGATGACGGTGTCTAATGGATATTCGCCCCTTTTGGTTTACGAAACAAAGATCAAACCTGTTAGCAAACATTTCTTATACTTTTGATAGATTAATGCAAGACTTGTTAACATGCCCAAAAACAGATCTCTTTTCTAAGCGCGTACGTAGCAAAACGCAGACAACCAGTCAAACCGTTACACGATGTTGTTTCCATATTTTATTATCCATCAGGCTTAATGCTCTTGAACTTCCTCCGTATAGCGTTTCTGTAACAGTATGTCGTTAAATAATTTAAAAGGCAACTGGTGAGCATGTTGAGCATCGAATGACCTAAGTCTGTTAATAACAATTGTATACTCTTGTTCTCACAAAATAAATAATCTTTCATTTATTATCAAAAATGAATTTATTAAGTCACCCAATAGATACCTTGTTTTTGTCTCTCGCTTTCCTTGAGAAGTGATTGTTCAAAACTGGTCGGATATTGCTTTTGCACTGCAATTTTTATTCAGTTTCAGTGATGAAAGGCAAATATCAGAGACGATAATTTGTTTCTGTGATAATTTCTCTAGTATTTAGTTTAAAATTGTCAAGGCTGGCGTGCTCAGCTGCCTTTGACTTAACTCAGATCTGAATTCTGAACTTGCATTAATTTAGCTAAATTATGTTCAGAAGCAGTCAACCTATCCACGGTTAAGTATGACAAAAGTATGATTTAACAAACCAAAGATATGTTATTTGAAGATTTGTAACAACGCATAAACAAGATTACTTATGCAAATTTAATCTTTGCGGATTAAAAGGGGTACCTACATGCGGAGCCTCTGTGTGATCGCATTAATCAGCTCACCTTCTGGTGTAAAAGTCTTTATACAGGGTTTACAAGGTGAGATCGATTTGCCGATGGAAAGCTGTCTCATAGGACCAAGAAAGCCTGGTTTTGCCTGCCGTTTGCACTTAGTCATCGGCAATTTGTGTAGCATAAGAGGAGTGCCGAACAATTTATTTGATTTTGTGCACTAAACAAAAGGGATCTGAATTGACTTATATCAGCCCTGCCTCAAATGGCTCGATAAACCTTTCTAAGGTGTCTTGTATGACGTTCGTTGCAATTCAAAGTTTAAGAAACCTGGTGCGCTGGACATTTAAGGGTTGGCGATGCTCTGCTCATTTTGCCTGGTCACATAATATGAGTAAACTCAGACATATACATATATGAACTTTTGAATGCTTTGTCGTCTTTCGACAACCTTAGACGTTTTTTGGGTTAGTCTATTGCAAAAATGAACTATTCTAGGAGATTAAATGACTGTAGCTTAGTCAGACGAATCCACTAATTTTGCACTTCACTTTTAGATTATTCGTATCAATGGTCAGAAAATATTAGAAATATTGAATGGAAGATGCTTCTTATCTCACAAGGAAGTTGGACAACAGTTTTCGATACAAAAGTGTATGTGCATTTTACATTTGTATTAATAATACCTCCTGATAGCAACAGATTTGCGATGCATTTATCTATGCAGCTGCCAGTTTTCTCTAAAACATTTCTCGCTTGATTAATATTTGTGATTAGTGAACCGTTTTTTTAGATATTGCCCGATTAAAAAAGCATCAATCAGCTACTATTTGATTTTAGCTTCTACGAGAATTGTGACAAAAATACAACTTTGTTTCGTGACCAACTATCAGCGGATAGATATAGAAACAGAAAATAATTACACTACATATGTTGCGCCTCAATGCGTATTTCCGAGACCCCAAGTAGGTAAGCCCAACTGCTTTTACAGTTGCGATCATATCTTGCTCAAAAGACGCTCCATTCCTCAAAAGCTGACTGAAATCCTCGTGTAAATGTTGCTGTTATTTGCCTGAGTTGAGTAATATTTAAAAAAACCTGAAGGCTGTGCAACACGCGCTATTGTTTCAGGCGAACCTATTCCGGAAGCCCCATTGCCATTCTCCAGGTTAATGAAGGGGCAGGATGTGGTGAACCTAACCTTTGCAGTTTATCTTCGCAAAAGAAAACATTGGGTAAGTCGATCTTCGATGTGCGCTCCTTTTAAATTTGGCAGTGACATGCATAAGCTTGATAAGCTTAAGACATGCTTAATAATTCAATAACTAAATTTGTAAAGGAAGAGTTCTTAACTGCATTTTCTTCGTCGTGAACTACGAAACTAACTTTTTTTTAACCTGAGAACTCTCGATGACCTTGCTTTTAAGATTTATCTACTGGAACAGGGCAAAGAAGTTTACTTGTGGAGAGGCTCCACATTTGTGCGTGGCAATATAAAACTCTGCAGTACGTTTATGCGCTATTATTCCTTCCTGTATTTTATAAAAATTAAATAACAACTGTCTGATTTTGGTTTAAAATGACTGACAATACAATATATTAACTGCAAGATCGGACGTGATCTTGACACTTTATTTCACGATAAGCCGTCGTCATATGAAACATAAGTGAATGATTACCTTTAATTTAGCAAAGTTTCATAGCATTTTGCCAATTTTAAACAACTAATCCTAAAGATAATGTTTGAGCTTTTTCTCAAGACAATAAAAACTACTTTAAGATATAAAAAGTTTTTATTAACATTAATTGCAAACTAAAGAACCATCAACGACATTATTGACGACAGGTAGGTTTGCACATTATACCGTGACTATAGAAATGTTCGATGGAAAGAGTCTGAGGGGTTTACAGAATGCAGCTGATATAGAATAAATCAAAACCCGTCTAAAGCGTGCGTCTTGTTCAGGTTTTTAATGGCTTGGTACCGTTGAATCTTGTAATGTCAACAATCCTTCAAATGTTCAAGAAGAACCCCGACAACAACCGCTTTACACGCAAAGACACCATTATTGTACATTACATGTGAAGGCCTGACAAAATGGCTTTTTTATATAACTAACGCCAGTACCAATTAAAGCTGCAGTGGAAACGTGGCATTTTAAACAGGCGCTCATTTGCACAATCATATGTCTGTTCATTTTCCTGACCATGCTTGTTGAAGTTCAATTCTTATATAGGCAGATGAATAACTAAATAGCTTGGGGCTATATTTTGATTTCACGGAAACATAACGGAAACTAAAGGGTTCCAACTTCGATTATCAAAATGTTTCAAAATTATCAGCGGCTACTTCCTTCTTCATCTGATGCTAAAATGTAACGTTTTTAAAGGACATTCTTAACTTAAAATCCGTACACTCTCGTTGCCTGTGAGTCAGATTTTTGCAAATAAATTGTCATCTACTCTCGCGTAGAAAGCAATCTCGGGTACCAGTATTGGCAGTCAAAAACATCCGAATCTTCCATGGAAATAGTATCCTTCTGCTGCGTGCATGCTAAAATATTTAAACCCACTATTGCGTAGCATGAAGTACGGATGAAGTTTTGCGAGTCAGAGGTCACCCACTCACTTGGATAAAGGAAGTCTTAATTAAGCATCATAGGTGCAGGCCGAAATTGTTATATAGGCAGATGAATAACTTAATAGCTTGGGTTATATTTCGATTTCACTAAAAAATTTCACAGGCCAACAAATAATATTAGACTTTTAGCTGAGGTCCCACGGCTACAGCAGGCTAGCCACAGAATAATAATTAACCTCCCCACAAGCAGCTAGTACGAAGCTAGCTGCCTGAAATGTACGTTTGTCTCGCTACACAACATAAAGGCAACTCAGAATCAAAAAAAACGTTTGCTATTTAGTGGAAATAACAGAAAAGTAGATAATTTTACGCGCAAACTGAATACCACCACATCTTTGACGTGGTTGGATATAGTCTACTTGATGCAAAAAGCATAAATAATTAAGCTTCACTGAAGGAAATAATTTGAAATATCCTCTGAACATCTGGCGGACTATTTGTCAGTCTACATTATGCGGTCCTCCTGACAAGACATGCCGGACTATATCTTAGATTAATTTCGAACAACGGCAAGGTCATTGTTAGCCTAAGTCAATTCCATTTAATGAACCTTATAACAGCTTTAAAAACTAATTTTGTGGTTTAATTTGTGCCTGATTTTATCTAAAAGGCCAAATGTTTTACCATTAAATTTAAAGAAAGCTGTGGGATAAAATACAAAGTAAAGATTAAAAACGTGTCAGCTCTTTATTTCTGAGAGGATACTGTTAACGTGTAGGCCACGTTTTGAGCACTGGGAACATGTTTTTTAAATTAAATAATTAGAGCCAAAGAAAAACGCAACGGAATTCTGGTTTAATGGAAATTTAGAAAAAGGCAATACAAGTCACAGCTTATAAGAATGGTGGGTCAATGACAGCGTTGTTTCGGTTACCGTCGATTGGACGCAAACAGGTAAGATTTCACATTTTAATGAATTGTGATTTATGATTTATAAAGTTTTTATGTTTTGCATGATTAATATATAGTACCTTTGCACTTATTGCTTTGATATTCAAGTGAAAATGGGAAGTTAAATTTCACGTCAAGATGGCTGTAAGATAACAGCTAGTAGGACTCGCGTAAGCTTGCTATATCGTGAAATGACTGGAATGACCATTTCTGGCTAAGTCATTATTCCCTTTCTGAAATGACCAGATAAGGAGACTGTGGCGAAATGATTAGTGCACTCAACTTCTGATTAGTGGGTCACAGGTTCAACATTTGGATGCAGCAGCATCTGAGGTGGGTTTTACTGGCTGACGACAGTTAATAAGCCAGAAATTGCCATTCCAGTCTCTACTGTCTTTGCAATCAATGTTATTTATCATTCGTTACTGCTTTTTTTATCCCATACAAGCTCATTTATTATGTTTTCTAAATTGAACACATAATTCAGCATTTTGTTTAAAATTTCATTTAATCGCAAATTTTTTTTAATTTCCCTCTCTGAAAGCGTACAAAATTGTAGCAACTTTTTTTCAGTTAAAAATTAACACTAACTTGATTTCATTTACAGGAGACGCACCGGAGGACGCTGTTTGCTTTCGTGCGTAAAAATTTTTGATTATAAGATTTGGATTTTAATATCCTTGTCAGAGGATTCCAATAATAATTATGTTGCTTACTTTTATTATGTTTGTGGCACCCCACTAAACGGGCCACGTGGTAGATGCGTTGGACCAACACGGGGGCCACATCAGCGCACGGCATGCGTTATTTGGGTTGCGCTCCCATAACAAATGCCGAACATGGAGGTGTGGTTGCACGCCTAGGGGCGACTAGGACTAAGGGGACCCGGCCGCGCCAGCAACCTGCATCCTCTCCCGCCTCCGGTCTTCTTGACTCTGTCTTGACACCGGGCTCAGGTGGGGAGGAGAGAGTGCGGTAGCTGCAGCGCAAGGCTACTATCACTTTAAACTAATTCACGCGCAAGTTACCGTCCCTTCTCCACCCTTCCATGGAGCATACGGTGGACATCGTCGGACTACGATGGACCTTATTTCAAAGTTATATAACGCAAAGGCACATGCAGAATTTTTAAAACTGGAACAAGGCATTTACTCACCATCGTTTTTTATTCATGCTCCACAACATCATTATGAATAGCATTAGGTTAATTTAATTCATAAACAAGGATTTGCAGTAGAATTGGATGCGGCGGATTTACAGCTACTCCTTTTAAATTTAACGGCTCACCTCTTCATCGAATATGGCTGTCCTGGGGTGCGATAATTGCTTGATAGCCGGCATTCGTCACACAATTGGCTAAAATGCCATCGCCTGTGGGCTTTGATACTCGCTCAACCATCTGTCTCCCTGGTAAGCACGTTGTAGAAAGTGTTTAACTTCACGCTCACATTTTGATTAGTTTTTGGAAAATTAATCATCAGCCAGCAATATGTGGTTGTCAATGGACAGCATTTGTAAATAGACTGGGTGCCCGTGAATACTGATTCAGACAGCTCATAGTTCCCGCCCTACTCGCCTCACTCGAACTAGAATATGTGGCCGGGTGTTGCCATATGATTAGCGATTGAGAGTTGGAGTCTTTTCTTAACACTGCTGCTGGTTGTTTGACCATCGTGACCGGACCATCTTTTAGCTTACCCAAGAAGTTGTGATGCGCCCAAACGCACCAGCCACCGATGTTGATGATTATGCAAGTGAAGCCTTAAAACGATAAGGGATAAAAAGGCCTGCCCAGGTCGTATCTGGTGCCATTCATGTGATTCTGTGAAGAGAAAATAACTGTTGGACTAGCATGTTAATAAAACAAAACCGCAGCCATAGTCTGTACACATACCCTTCCCTAAGTTTTTAAAGCATATTTAATAAAAAAAAACCTTATGCATGGCCTTATCTCCAAAGTTTAACATCATTAAAGAACTGATTGTTAGTAAAAATAAGCCTTGTCGTGGTTTACAAATCAATAGTACCTTGTCATTTTACATTTTACATTTTTTTAAAAAATATACGGATAACAAAAATGCAAAATATCAACCTAATTGAGTAAAATGACGTTGTTACTGTATAGGAAGCCTGTCCATGCAACTAAACAATTGATTAAAGCAGAAAAATCAGAATTGCTTTTGAAAATAGTCTTTTTTAGATTTTTGTGAATGTCGGTGATTTTGGAGTAAACTGACATCCAATTGATGCATTTTTTGTATATTTAGTCAGCTCCATCTGTGAGCGAAGGCTAAGCTCCAAGTCTTAGCTGGTCCAGTATGTGTTAGTTCATTTTAATTATTAAATAAGGCTATCTCTGAGCTTTCATTTCGCTAACCCGCTTTCCTTTAATCATGAGCACATATAAATTGGCTTATAATTGCAGTTTTGTTATCAGGGGGCCTCGGACTTTCTGATCTTTTTCTATGTGCGGTGTTTGGCCTCTAAGAAAATGAATTACACTTTTTATTGTGTGTACGCATTTTTCTTAAATAAACCCATTTTAGTACTCCAACTTTTGAAAAATCCTATCTAGCCTCGAAAAAAGTGAGAAGCAAATGGGGTTTATCTTTAAGGATACTTGTAGGGGTCATATTCCTTGTTGCGTAGGCAGTTCTGGGCCTGCATAACACTTTCTCTGAGAGGGTGATTTGAATGTCAACGCCGTGCCACGTGAGTGCATGTCATGGTCAGTTTGGTGAATTAATTGAATGACTACAGCTTCTTGTATGTTTACGAGTAACTCTTTCATGAGTAAAATTTTAAACCGTATGAAGTCTCTTATCCACTGATTTATAGCCAGTCGGTTTCAACAGCAAAGGAAACAAAACAAGCTTAAAGCACAAATTGCAAAAGTGTAGAATCAACGCTTATTCTGAGGCCTGCACAGTTTAGTCTTCAGATTAAAATTCTGGTGATGATTATTGGCTAATGAAGTGGAGGTGCTTTAAAATGAGGACGCAAATATGCTACAACTTTTTGGCAATCAATTTATTGAGCGGTAGGTTGTAAATACTTCGTAATTCGTGGTGGAAACGATGCATGGAATACATAATTTGGAGACGTACTTCTAAATTTTCAATGCTTCTTTCTCGGAACTTGGAAAAAACTGCTCGGGAAGGATGAAGAAAATAAACGGTTAGTTGTATCATTGATAAGGTTATTCGATAACCTTATATCGACTGGCAGGTTATTCTAACGTAAACAATACCCGGTAGCAGAGAACCGAGCGTGTTTAGATATGGACGTTATAGGAGGAGGTATGATCAGTGAAGAATTATGTAGTTATTAAGGACGATTGACGGGGGTAAGGGCGGAAATTCGGGGAAAATTGGAACTATTTGTAAGGCGGAAAATGCGGCAGAAGATATATTCCAGTGTTTGAATCTATAAAACTGCAGGTTTGTTAGCTTGTACCTTTTCGTGGAGAAGTTAGTTGACATTGTCCGAGATACGTGTTTTCTAGAACAATGTCTTTGGAACATTTTAATTTAAGAGCGGTTGGACTCGGTCATTAGACAAAAGTATGCGCACGATTTTTCAAGAATGGGAAAAACAAATATTCAATAATATCATCATTTAATTCAGAAAGCTAGAAATAATAAGAAATACAGCCGAAAATCTGGGAAGATTTGGCCATAATTCTATCTGCATGAGGTAACAAATCTTAATTATTTTTGTGTAGCTCAACACTAAGTCCTTGATGATGAAACATTCAGTCATAGAGATGACTTGAATAATAATGTTTCGTTGTAGTCTTTCATGCATCTTTTTATCAAAGAATATCGCCTTTTTTAAAAATTCCAATGAACCAGATTTCCGTATCGTTTTTTTCTTTATGAAATTCTTTAATTAAAGAGAACAGTTCACAGTGCTAAAAACAAGGCCAGTAAGTTTAAAGTCTTCCCGCATGCCTTTCAAGACAAAACCTACAGATGACCGCATAATGCAGACTGACAAATAGTCCACTGCTATGACAACACTTAATTAAGTTATACTTTAAAGTTGACCAGATTTTCAAAGGATATTTTAAATTACTTCCTTCAGCGAATCTTAATTTGATTATGTTTTTCGCATAAAGTAGACTATGCCCAACTAAATCAAAACATATAGTAGTATTCATTTTGCGTGGAAAGTTATTTTCAAAATCTGTTATTTACACTGCATAGCAAATGTATTATTAAAAAAATTTTTAAGGTCATTTGAGTAAATTGACAGACTATAACTACATGAAATTATCTGCCCATATTAACAGTGAAATCCAACAAGCATGGTCGTGAAGAAAAAAGCAAACATGATTGTGCAAATGACGGTCTGGAATATTTGAAGGATTGGTGACTTTTAAAGTTCCAATGGCACCCAGCCATTAAAAGCCTGAAGACGCACGCCTTCGATGGATTTTCGCTTATTCTATATCAGTTCGATGTTAAATACTTTGTTCAATACACAACAACGTGCAAAACTTCATTCCCTTAACTTCTTACAGAGTTCCTATTTTAATAAAGTCGACTATGGTCACTGTATAATTTCCAAACCTACCTGGCTTCAATCATATCGTCGATGTTTCTTGAGTTTGTAACTAATGTGAATAAAAACCAATTAAATATTAAAGAACTTTTCTTGTCTTGCGAAAAATCTCAAACATTCTCATTACGACAATTTGAACAGAAATGGCAAAATTCACGGGACATTGCTTAATTAAAGGTGATCTTTGATCTTTGTTCAGAATAACGACGGCTTTATGTGAAATAAAATGGGTAATTCGCATCCAACTTTGTGATAATTTATTTTATTGTCCGTCATTTTAAAGCAAAAGTCAAACAGCTTATCGGTTTTTTAAAAAACAGGAAGTATTAAAAGAGCATTAACGTACGGCAGAATGTTTTGTTGCCGCTCCATAATTTGTACACCGACCACTCGCAAACTATTACGCCCATATCCTCTACAGCAAACTTAAAAGAAAGGTCATTGTGAGTTCTCATTTAAATGGAAAAAATGTTATTTCCTAGATAACGACAACGAATTTACAGCTGTGAACACTAACTCAGAAGTGGATTATTTTTTATCGAGCATTTCTTCATTTCAGCAAGCGCCTGCGTTAAACTGTCAAATTCTAAGAAAGCGCACGTGTTAGATCGACTTACAAAATTTTATATTTCGCCAACAAAAGCTGCAAAAGTTATGTTCACCTCATCATGACCCTTCATAAACCTGGAGAGTGGCAATGAGACTTCCGGAATGGGTTCGCCTAAAACAATAACGTGTGTTGTACAGCCTACATGGGGGCGATTTTTTTAAAATGACTCAACTATGGCAAATAATAGCAATGTTTACATGACGATTGTAGTAAGCTTTTAAGGAATTGAGCGTGTTTTGGGCAAAATATGATCACAACGGCAAAAGCCTTTATGCTTACCTTCTTTGGGTCTCGGAAAAACGCAATTAGGGGCAAGATATGTTGTGTACACCAGGTTCCCATATATTTCCTGTATGTCCATCCGCGTAAAGTTGGTCACGGAAGAAATTTGGATTTCACTCAAATATTTTGTAGGAGCTTCAATCAAATGAAAATTTCAACCTCTGTGAATTTGACGATAGCCTTTGACACAGTGAATCGCGACGGACTGTGGAAAGTCATGCAGAAAATCGGCTTTCCTGAGCGGTTCACGCACATGGTGCGTCAGCTTCATGACGGGATGACAGCGCGCGTCACTGACAACGGGACGGTATCCGAAGCATTCGCAGTGACCAACGGAGTGAAGCAGGGCTGCGTACTGGCCCCCACCCTCTTCAGTCTCATGTTCTTGACTATGCTGATGGACGCCTACCGTGATGAGCAGCCTGGTATCAGCATCGCCAACAGAACTGACGGGCACCTTCTCAACAGTCGGCGTATGCAGGCTCCAACGCGCGTGTCTACGACTACAGTCCATGACTTGCTCTTCGCGGACGACTGCGCCCTTAACACCGTGACGTAGGAGGACATGCAAAAGCGCAAGGACCTCTTCGCCACAGGCTGTGCCGATTTTTGATTAACATCAGTACAGCCAAAATGGTTGTCTTGTACCAGCCGCCACCAAGCGCGAAATACAATGCTCCTCGAATCAATGTCAACGGTGCTCTACTCAAAAACGTGGAAACCTTCGCTTATCTAGGAAGCACGCTGTCGCGCAACTCGAGAATCGATGACGAGGTTGCCCAACGGATCTCCAAAGCTAGTCAGGACATCGGCCGGCTGCAGGCCTCCGTGTGGAATCGCCACGGTATTCACCTGAACACCAAACTGAAGATTTCCAAAGCCGTCGTCTTGACGACACTCCTTTACGGAGCGGAAACCTGGACCATCCACTTGAACCATACCAGGAAGCTGATTCATTTTCATCTCAGCTGCCTCCGCAGAATACAGAAGCTGAAATGGCAAGACAGGATCCCGGACATGGAAGTAATGGAGCGGACCGGAATCCTCAGCATCCACGCCATGCTGAGGCAAGTGCAACTGTGATGGAGAGGCCACCTGGTAAGAATGGACGAGGAGCGACTACCAAAACGGCTTTTCTACGGAGATGTCGCTATGGGTTCTCAACGACAGGGAGGTCAAAAACGACGCTACAAGGACACTTTGAAGAAATCGCTGAAGCAGCTGCAAATCAACCCGGTGACCTCGGAGGACCTCGCCCAGGAAAGACTGGCATAAAGAAGATCCGGTAAGACTGGTTTAGCAATCATTGAGGCACACCGGATTGCCACTGCCAAGGCCAAAAGAGCAGCACTAAAGTCAGCAGCGCCCGGACCAACATCGTCGATGCCCAGGCCCTGCCAAGATGCCCACGCTGTCAACACATCTTCCGCGCGAGAATCGGCCAGGTTGGACATCTTCGGACGCAATGCACCAACAATCCAACACTTCCAATTGCTAAGTCAAATTCTGCCAACCTTCCTTCTGAATCCCCCACCCTCATTCCGGGCATCAATTCCATTACTCCCACCATCATAGAGACCACATCCCTCTACTCATCGCCTGTTACCACCACCATCGCAACCACCACCGCCTTCCCCTTCACTACTACCACCACCATCAGCGATGGGGTATCTCTCCTAAGCTGTCCTTAATGTTACCGCACATTCACCGCACGCATCGGCCTGGTCGGTCACTTGCGAATCCATCGTAAAGAGACTGGTGAGCCTGTGCTCGAAGCAACAATACACAGCAGAAATAACCGCCTTCACTGCCCTCACTGTCCATGCACATTCACTCATCGCATGGGCCTATTCAGTCACATGCGCATCCATGACAGTGGAATTCACCACAATGCCGACAACACCGATACACCATGCTCACCCTCCACTTCTGCCATTCCTTAGTGCCACTGCCACCCCCACATACATGAATTACATACCCCAGCCACAATAGATTTCTTCTGTCCACACTGCGTCTGCAACTTCAACTCACGCATTGGCCTGGTCGGTCACCTGCGAGTCCATCGCACGGAGGCTGGTGAACCAGTGCCTGGGGCTCCAACATACAGTCGACGCGCCCGCCTTCACAGCTCTCACTGCTCCGGCACATTTACACACCGCATATGCCTATTAGCACACATGCGCCTCCACGACACCCGGCGGTAAACCACTGGAGGATATAATACATCAGCGCACACTATCTACACCAATACATCGACAACACCCTTACAATCATATCACGATTTCCTAGAAACCGTAGCTGGGAAGTCTGCCAATCTGAGGCTTTCACCAGACCACGCCGTCGGTGCATTGTATGTGCTGTGTGTGTCGAGCGGCTGACTGGGAGTCAGACGGTGATGGCTCTTCCATATCCCCTGAGTAAGTAAATCTTGGTGTGTGCATTATGGGCGCCAGATCGTGCTGTGGCGCACGAAGACGGGTACGCCGATCCGTCAGCAAATGCGCCCACTCCCACATCAGGCAACTGACCGGCTCGGACAGTCGTCTGATGGTAGGGGTGGGAAAGAGAGTGAGGTCGACAACTCAGCGCATTTTCCTCACTATAAACAATCTGACCCGCTTAAAACTATCACGGTGCGCTAAAAGCCGGGGCTTGGAAGTTTGCCGACTGACGGGATAACTCGGACCACCTGGTCAGCCCAATTATGTGTATTGTTTGTAGTGGCTGACTGGCGGACTGAGATTCAGGTTGCAATGACTCCTTCTTAATGTGGCTTTTATGGCACTCACACTATGTGGAATCCGAGCCATGTGTGGTGGAACGCCCAGGGCGGCTCCGGCCGCGCCAGCCACCTGCACCCTCTCTTATCTCCGGTCTTTTTGACTCTGTCTTGACACTGGGCTCAGGAGAGGGAGGGGGAGAGAGTGCAGTAGCTGCAGCGCAAGGCTACTATCACTTTAAACTAATTCACGCGCAAGTCACCGTCCCTGCTCCACCCTTCCATGGAGCATACGGTGGACATCGTCGAAATCGACGGTCGAACTGCCGTGCCGTTCAGACGTTCGAGAAGGATACTGGCGAAGATCTTCCCAGCGATGTTGAGCAACAGGATGCCTCTTTGATTATCTCAGAGTTACCGGTTCCCCTTCCGTTTGTAGAAATGGACGATGGTTGCGTCTTTGAAATCCTGAGAAACTTTTCATTGGCGCCACATTTCCTGGAAGAGTGTTGTGAGTTCTGCCATTAGTCGGCGCCCACCGTGCTTGCAGATTTCCAGTTGGATTGCTTCGGATCCCGGTGCTGTTCGTGTCAACTTGAGGGAGCCGGTCAATGGCAGCATCGGAGATGGCTGATGAGCCATTAAGGACACTTCTGAAGTGCTAGGCCAAACGCTTCAGGATTTACGATTTCTCTGTCAGCAGTGTTGTGCCGTTAGAGCTGAGCAGCGACGCGGTCCCCTTGATACATGGGCCGTATATGGCCTTGATGGCTTTGAAGAAGTTTTCATTTTATTTCGGTTCGCATACCCATGGATTTCCTCAGCCTTTCGAATCATCCAGGCATATTGCATCTCCCGCAGCCGTTGCTATACAAGGCGCCGGCATCTGAAGAAGGCTGCTTTGGTAGCATCAGTCCCAAGGTCCATGTAGGCTTTGTGAAGTCCATTCTTCTCCGCGAGTAAGTTGCTGATGTCGGCGTCATTGTCGTCAAACCAGTCCTGGTGTTTACCGCTTGCGCGTCCGAGGACTTCGAGGGCGGTGGTCTGGATGAAATTTCGAAAGTTGACACCATCGTGTCTCCACGGTAGCATTATTAGCTGGAGCATGCAGGTCCTCCAGTTTCTCGGTTATTTGGTTGCTAAAATCAAAACAGTGAGCAGGCAAATGTAATCAAATAAAAGTTTAACTAACATGGCGGCCTCTTACCTTGGGGCCTTCGTCGGGGTTGCAGTCAGAGCCTCATCTGGGAGATGATGAGGCGGTGATCTGTCCAACCATCGGCATCGCGGATCGCCTTTGGTTACCAGCACGTCCAGTCAATCTTTGATTGCTGGGCTGAACAACAGGGAAATATCGAATCTCTTTAGCAGATTTATATTTTGTCGTTTTGGATTCGTGAACAGAACATCGAATTTTTGGTATAGTTGGAGTGATTTTGTGTAGCCTGGTATTTAATGGATCAGTTGTTCGTCTGTAAACGAGCTCAATATCGCCCTTACGATATGCTGATATTCGTTTTTGGCAACCATGTCGATCCCGCACGCTTAGTCAGTATTATTTCCTTTTGAGTAATAACACCACCCATGTGTTTCTGTCGGTGGTCTTTATGTTCAGTGCTCGCTTCCGGTCCAAAGAACCGGGGCTCATATAATGTGATCGAACAACTTCGTAGTCGATCCGGTTCACTTAATTGCCTACTACGGTCAAGATCCGTTGCACCTCCCCTCAGCCAATGCTTCAAAAACTGCCCTCTACGAGCCAATGCTATATTTAAGTCTCCTATCTTTGGTCACTCGTGTTGAAGAATGGTCGCGCTAACGAAGTGATGCAGAAACAGCATGGAAATTCTTGCGAGTTTTTCTACAGATTTAACATATTGGTGGTCGGTGTTTGAGCGTGCCCTCATGCTCACCCTTCTGACAATACTTTTTGCGATAATCTTGGGAGGGGGTTAAGGTGATCCGGATGATCATGCCGCAAAATTAAAAGGCATCACGGACTACCCACTTTTTGTTAGGTTGGATTACACCTGCTTCCTACACAAGACAGTTATAACCGTACTATTTCAGAACAGGCGGCGTCAGGCCTCAGTCAAATGCGTAGCTGTTTTTATGTACACTGCATTGCCCCATGATATCTCTTGGCATAGTGGGTAAAGAAGAAGTAGGACAGCTGCCAAATAACCAGACTCTAGGATTGCCGATTGATAGCGACATCGTGTGTGGCTGTTCTGTTGACCAGTATTATATTTTATTCCGGCGGAAACATTTCAAATAATACATAACTCTTGACAGTTATATTATACCCGGTACGATAAATTTATGATGAGGATGTCGGTGCATGAATCCGGAGACGCAATTTTAATTTTCGTGTGCTTGTAATAATTGGAGCAGTCTGAAACCGGGATCTGTCGGTATATGATCTCTGGCAAGTCACGCTAGCTAGGGTTCCAAAATAATTTTTTATTTCGCTTATTTTCCTTTTCAAATGTTTTGCGCATTTCGGAGCATTCGGGTGGAAACTATTTTGGTTAAGTTATATATCCCTACTTGAAGTGCATCTTTCTACATGCCGCTGATGACGTGGACGCGAGGATGATGTCCTCTCTCATCCTTTATAGATGGGGGTTATGTTGGCTATCTTCTACTCGGTAAGCAGAGCTTTCACCTCCATCCAACGTTCAAATATCTTGGAGAACGGAGAGGCCAGCTGGTCGGTGAGTTCATTGAGAACTTTTGCGGACATACCAACTGGACCAAGTGATTTAGTGGGCTTTAGCTGTTTCAGGGTTTTTCTTACAGTGTCCAGCGGGAACGACACCGTGCTTATTTTGTTTGTAGATGCGGCAGTACTGTAGTATTCTTCCTCGTCAAAAGGTGGTTCCTCTGTATACACGGACATAAATAAATTGGATAAAAGGCTGGTCTTATCAGAGTTATCAGTTAACCTGTTTCCCTGATAGTCTTTCAGACAAGGAATGGAGTCCCGATTTCGTTTTGCCTTATTTACGTAAGCAAAAACCCTTTTCGAATTTCTTGGTATGTCTTTGACTATTTCTGACTCAAAGGCTGATCTTTCTTTTCTCAGACGATTCCGACACCAATTTCGCTGCTTGTTAAAAGCGGTAAAATGTTCGGGTTGTTGATATCTGGCATATGTTCTCCACAGTCTTCTTTTCTTTTTGAGATTCCTTTTTATTTCCGATGTCACTCACTCGGGTCCGGATGACGCACAATCGCCTTTTAAGTGGGCAGAATGTCTCTACCAACTGCTGAATCAATTTACTAATGAAGAACCTGGCAGCGTTTGGGTCAGGAACATGTGCAGGGCTCCAGTCGATCCCAATCAGTAATTCTTTTATTTTGGGATAATCCCCTTTCCATACATTTCTCTCCCTAACTGCACGACGTTTAGGTAAAGAAAAATGACTGTACTCACAAGCAAGAACACCATGATCATTTCGTCCAAGTGGCACGTAAGAACTTAATGCAAGGATGCAATTGTCGTCCCTACTTATGGTTAGATCCAACAGCTTGACTTCTGCCCACTTCGGAACAGCGTAGCCATTTTGACATGTTGGGTAAGAAACTCGTCATTTACCAACTGAAGTAATTTCTGTTCGAATGAATTTTCCGATCGCGAGCAGTAAATTGACACCCAATCGATATCGGGAGCGTTTAAATCTCCAAGTATTAATAAGTGTTTTCTACGGCAGATTTGCTTTACCTCTGTGAGGAGTGCTTCGTCCGTGTCCGTTCGCTGTCCTGGGGGTCGATATACCAGGGCAATATGGAGGCCTAGTTGGTTTGGGACTTTCAGTTTGCAACAAAGTATTTCGCAAGATGAGTTCCTACTTGGTGAGGGCCCATCCGGAATGAAGTCAATGCCTTCTCGTATCAACATTGCGATTCCACCACCCCGACGTCCATTTCTATCCATGCGGATAAGCTGAAAACCATCTATTCGGACTTCTGTGTCTGCGATTTGTTAATTTTACCATGTTTCCGTTAGAGCTATTAAGTCAGGTTGTAAATGGTCCACAACCAGTTTGATTTCATCCATTTTGTTCAATTGACACTGCACATTTGTGAACATCATTTTAATCTTGTTAACTTCCCTCGATATCTGAAGATTTTTGATTCTTTCTTCCACCTGGCGATGATTGCTGGATATTTCACAAGATATATCCAGTCTCCTGTATGGGTTCAAATCTATAGGCATTTGGTAGAGCTTTTGACCAGCGTGGTTGCAATCAATTTCACCGGATGTTCTCACAAAAACGAGCGCACCATTTTGAAGATTTTGTTGTCTACAATTTTCTAGTTTTGTTCCCCCTCGTATTGACGTCTTTTCAATTCTGCTACTAGTGTCCTTATTTTCACGCGATCGGTGGGAGAGTAATCCGGCTGAAGAAACTGCACGATTATTCGTTAGTAGTCGGAACTTTCGAGAGAGCAATAGATCTACCTGCGTTTTGCTCCCTAAGACGACTTTTGTACGCTCTTGTTTGAACCTCAAGCGTTTCATTTCTAACGAAAGGCCCCAATCGAAAGATCTTTTTGATTTCGACTATCTCACCAGTTTCTTGCGTATCATTCAATAAATTTTGAAATGTCAGCAGATCCTGTTTTATCCTTTCTTTTGGCGTTTCCCCAGTAGCCTCTGAGACTCCCTGACTACCAGACAAAATGATCTGTCAGGGAAAATACTCGTTTCTGCATCCTGCTTTCTTTTAGTGATGGAATGTTGACTCATGCCCTCTGTTACAGTCTTTAAAAGTGTGTTGAAATTGGTATTTATCAGTGAGCCTGCTGGTTGATTTTCAGACATCTCTATGGATCATTCAAATAGCGTGAAATCTCCTGACACTGCGTTCGCTCGAATAGCACCCGGGAAACCCGAATTTGTGTTTGTGGTATCCAGGTCTGTCGATAAGTCACAGGCCACTTTTCCGCCATTACTTTGCTGGCTAACATGCCCTGCTCCATTGTAGTTAGATGGACATGTAAAGAGCATGCTGCTGTCGCTCGTCCGTGGCATTAAAGATACCTTACGATTACTGTTTTTCGACCCTTCGGAGACCGTCGATCGCTAATTTACTTTTGCGCAGTCGGATTCTATGTGCACCAGATTTCCCGAACCTGGGGAAATGCAAGACATAATTTCCTCCTCGCTTATTTTCTTTCTGGTCATCTGTATTTCAACTGACTCAGAGGTTTGTTCTAATGACTTCGTTTTTTCTCATTTGTTTTGCTTAATGTTGTGTCTATCGACCTCTACCGTTTCCTTGCGATGATTATGGTCTAGCTTGCTGATGTTTTTCAGCTCATTTGCATCGGGTTTTGGTGAGTCAATTTTGTCCTGTTTGATGATGACTGCTATTATTTCCGATAGGAGATCGAGGTCTCCTTCTCATCTCAAAACTCTGGTTGTGAGTCCTCGGCATCCATCACAGTGTGCCAGCCCTTAACTGTTTAGCTAAATTTTGGTAATGTTCGGTAGTGCACTGCTTTCTTCAATATTGCTGCTTTGTGGTTTGCCTCGGTCTGCTGAGAGTGACTTAAGTATTTCTGGTGAGTTTTTGTCACGTGAAAGCGAAAACGGTTTACAAATGTAGGTGAGATCATTATTTTTGGAGGAAATACTATTTTTTTGTCTGCTGGCTTCCCGGGCGTGGCCGAGCGGTCAAGAGCATCGGTCGCTAATCGAGAGGTTGGTGTTTCGAATCCTGGCGCAAGCGGTGAATAATGTTTTCGCGTGGTCTGTTCGTGAACATTGGCGTTTCCCATGCCAGCAAGATCTCTACGACGATGCATTAAGTTTTAACGAGCAGCTTAATTTATCAAGCAAATAGTTAACTGAGCACAATAAAAAGTGCTTTTCCGGACCGATTTCACTAACGAAGCGAAGGACTATGCAGCCTTTGACGTGATTTTGCAAGTGGGTCTGCGTTTCTTTCTGATGTAGACACCTTTTCTGGTGTGAGACTGTTTTCTGAAGCCCGTATGAGGCAGGATCCAATTTCAGCTGAGTTGGCTTATTTTTCAAGATTGCGATACCAATTTTTGTGTTCTTGAATATCACAATGTCTTTAAACAATTATAGGCTGATCCTGATAAACAGAAAATATGTGATCCAATGACAACTTACTTCGTTGAGTCCTGACTTTGGGAACAGATTATTGGCCAAATATATATGAGCAATAAATGCGCCTATTCGTTCAAAACCGGCTTAAAAAAATAATCAATGATAGAAAGAATATTCAGGAATGGCTAAGCCGTTTGTAGAGGTCAAAGTTTCTGGATAACTTCAGATCTACAAGGGGTTTTGCACTTTTGGTTCACTGAGCGGTTGTGAGTATTAATTGGTGTAGAGGCTGTTTTATCAAGTCGACGAAGGTGATAAACAAATTCCAATTTGATGTCGTTTTGTGAGGAAATTCGGCACAAAAAAAATTCCCGAAAATTCCAGAGAGCAAGTACGTACGTGCAGTTGCAGATTTAATATCAGGATCCGAACAAGCGAAGTGTTAACGGTTTTCAAACTGTCCAAGCCGGAGAACAAATAAGATACGTGGTTCCTACGCACAAGTTGGAAAACGTCATCACATAGGAGGGCGCAATCCATGCCACGCGCGATACAGAAGGTTTGTAAAAAGTCTCCGCGCAACTGCCTATAACTCAGAGGATAGATCTTCAGGTTATTTAGACGAATCTCATACGGCAGTTCACCTTGATCTCTTACTAATTTTGTTGCTCGCCGCTGCACTCCGTCGAGCATGTTGTAGTCCTGTTGGGTCCACAGTCGCCAGGCTTTGATCACATATTCAAGATGTAGCCTAAAAAATGTACCAAAAACTTAAGAAAAGCAGTCTTCATCGAAAACTTTAAATTCCTACTTAATAGCATACAGCATTGAATTGGCGGATTTAGCTGCCTTGCAACATGGCGTAGAAGGCTTCAGGTTGTCTTTTATCCAAACTCCAAGATCCTTCTGTGTTTGTGCTTCTCGGAGTGGCAAAACGTTTAAATAGTAAGGTCGCTTATCAGTGACCTGATTTCGATTTCCCAGACGTAGCAGGGTGCATTTGTTTGAGTTGAGGAACAAGAGCTATTTGCTGGACCACTCGTCCAATCGACGAAGATTTTAGTGGAAATCGTCTGCATCAGCAGCATTGTGGATAACTTTCCAGATTTTTATATCGTCCACAAACATAGCAAAGTTACAGTCCAATTCCTGTACACAATCATTAATGAACAAGAGAAATAGAATCGGTCCTAGCACTGAACCATGTGGGTCTCCACTCTTGATGAATGTGCGCTTTGATCGCGTTTCCCCAATACAGACGACTTGGGAACGACCAACGAGATTATTCTTGATCCACGTAAGAATTTTGCCTCCAATACCAAACATTCTCAACTTGTAAGGCCGACGCTGGTGTCGAACACTATCCAAGGCCTTCTGGAAATCAATGTAGTCCACATGCACAGTGTCTTTTGTATCGAGTGCTATTGTCCAGCTTTGCATCGTAAAAAGTAAGTTCGTAATACACGATCTTCCCATACGAAAGCCATATTGTGCAGTTGATAAGAGGTAACGGGTTTCTAAATTAATCCTCAATTCCTTTTTGACAACCTTCTCCATTACTTTGCAACAGATTGAGGTCAGACTGAAAGGCCTATAGTTTGAAGCAAATGCACGTCTACCACTTTTGTGAAGCGGTATGATGTGGGCTGTTTTCCAGTCGGTAGGAAGAAATCCCGTATAAAACGACTTCTGGCACAGAAAAGACAGTGGTTTCGCCAGCTCTCAGGCAAGTTCGAGGAGTAGCTTTGCTGGAATCTCGTCTGGGCCAGGGGATTTGCATGCCTTCAGACTTTTTAGTTCTTCAAAGACTGCCTCTTCTCGAAAGAGCATATCCTGAATAATTGGCGCTCCCATAGTTTCGTAACTAGATGGAATAAAAACAGCTAATCAGTTGTGTGCAGTTCGCCTTATCAGACTTCCGATCAGGATCTCATTCTCATAACGGAACTCTACAAAAGCCAGCGAAAAGAAAGATGTGCTATTTTTTGGGGATTTCAACTCTCCTGGTATTGACTGGAAAACATGGACTGCACAGGGAATGCCAGATAATTTTAACCACAAAATATTGCAGTGGCCATCAGACAAACTTCTCTGTCAGAACGTCACCTTTGGAACACGGGTGAGAGAAGGACAACAGTCAAACTGTCTTGACCTGATATTTACACGAGATGAGGACAATGTGCTTAACCTAAATGATCGACCGCAATTACGGTCAAATGATCACATATCGCTGTGCTTCGAGTACTCACTGTTTTCAAAACCAAATTTACCTAATATTTGGGAAAGAAACATTTGCAAGGGGGACTACTCACTTATGAGAAGACAAATGTCAGAGATATCCTTGGAAACAGAATTACATGGTGGAACGTATAAAGATAGGGCAACATTGAGCTCGTTATTGAAAAGGATTGTTAACCTCAACCGTCCTCTCAGGAAAAAGACAACCACAAACCGCCCAAAGTAGATAAACGTAAACTTGCAGGCCTCTTTCAAAAAAAAAGAAATCGCTTCTGGCAGAGTCACAGACAAACCGGCTCCGATGCTCACTTAGGGGAATATAAGCAGCCACACAACATTTGTTAATGTGAGGCTTCTAAGCTGCGGAGGAGGTTCGAACTAAAAATACGGCAAAAATCGTTGGAACACCCCAAAATGCTATATGGCGTACAAAGCAAAATCAGGAAATGATTCCTACCCTAAGGTCTGCAGACGGAAAACTGGAGACCGACGATTAGATTAAAGCAACCCTTCTTTCAAAATTCTTTCAGGCCGTCTTCACCTGAGAGCCAAATAATGTTGCTGCTATTCCACCAGTTTGTCAACCAATGTGTTCCCCTCATTTTCCTTCCTCAACCACCTCCACCTCATCCACAACAGAGGACCTTGACCTAGACTTTTCACCGACCATAGTTAGAACCGAATTACCTCGTTTAAAGCCTGCCAAGTCGCCTGGGCCAGATTGAATTCCTGCATTAGCACTTAGAGAATTTGCTGATGAACTGTGTTTACCATTGTCCATTATATTTCAAAAGTCCTTTGAAGAAAGCAAACTCCCGGAAGAATGGAAGTGTGCAGTCATCTCCCCGATCTATAAAGGAGGTTCATGACTGGACTAAAAATTACCGCCCTTTCAGTTTAACTTGCATAGGGTGTAAAATAATGGAGCGTATTATCAAGGGGCATTTAATGCGCTATCTGGAAAAAGAACCAAATCCTATGTGCTGTGCAACACGGCTTCCGTTCAGGACGTTCCTGTCTCACGAGTGCCCTTCAGTCGCACAAGAAATGGACAAAGGCAGCAGCTAAGGGTCATCCAGTGGATGTTGTATTTGTTTGATTTCAAGAAGGCCTTTGATAGTGTACCACACGGGATTCGTTTACAGAAGATTTAAAACGTCGGAATTGAGCAAAACTTTTCAATTGGATCAAGAGTTTCTTGTCTTTCAGAGTACAGAGAGTTTTTGTTGGAAACTCTAGCTCGGAATGGGCAAAAGTAGAAAGTAATGTTCCACAGAGTTCTGTGAAGGGCCCCCTAGTCTTCCTAATCTACAGAAGCGACTGTCTCAATGACCTAGATTGTGAAGCTGTCATGTTCGCAGTTGATATAAAAATATGTCATATAAGTCAGCCACGCTGATGACACAAAAGGGTAACAGTTGAATATAACAGTTGAAAATAAGTGCCTGGTCGGCTATGTGGCTGCTGAGAGGCTGTCTGACGAAAAACGACAAGCTGATGAGGTTAACTTTGCCAAAAACCCTTCGTTAAATGTTGCTAAGCTCTTTTCGCGCACAGTTAAAGCGCAGAGAAAAACGCAGCACCCATTACTTCGAGATGCCTTAGGAAACCCAATAGCTGACGCTAATTTGACTGCTGATAGCTTCAATGCTTTCTTTTCTAAAACTTTTAGCAAACATACTGTCGCCCCCTTTCCTAACATTCGGGTTTGGACCGGTAACTTCCTCGAAACCATAACTTTTACCCTTTGGGATGTGACCATAGCCATTCGGCGTTTTCGCCAATCTTACAGTCCAGGACCAGATGGCGTCCAGGTTAGCGTTCTAAAGGCGGATGCAAACGATTTATTTCCGTCCCTTCTGTATAAGATATTTAATCTTGCTCTTGAATGTGAAACTTTCCCCAATTTATGGAAGGAATCGCACAAACTGCCTATTCCCAAACACGGCCGACCTGCATCATTAACGACTTTAGGCCAATTAACACACTACGAGCAGTCTCGAAGATCTTCGAGACCTTGATCAAAGAAAAGATGATACGTCACCTACGAGAGAATAACCTCTTAATGCGGCTCAGCATGGTTTTCTTGAAAAAAGGTCTTCTGACACTTGCCAGCTCTCTTTCTTTGATCATGTGCTACAATCTAGAGACAGCGGTTTTGCAATTTACACCGTTTACTTCGATTTCACTAAATTTTATGTTCGTGTTGACCATGATCTCCTACTGCTGAAACATGCCTCCTTCGGCATAGGTAACAAGCTTCTTAACATAATATTTTCCTATTTGAATGCTTGCGCACAACTGGTTGAAATTTCTGATGTTATCTCCAACCCCACGCATGTGAGGAGCCGAGTTATTCATGGCAGCGTGCTCGGCCCGCTTCTATTTTGCCTCCTTGTAAACGATGTTCCTGATTGTTTTCAGTATGGTAGGCCCTTTATGTACGCTGACGATTTAAAAATTGCCTATCGATATAAACTGCTTGATCGCCAGATCATGCTTGAGCTCTTAAAAAAGATCTTTAGGGCTTCGCTCAGTGGTGTCGCACATGGAGCCTCTCACTTTTTTGGCAAAAGTGCTCCGTTATGGTTATTGTTGACAAACATCTGCCTAACCTAAGTATAGACGGTCACGAACTAAATGTGCCCGGAGTTATAAAGGATCAGGGCATATCATATTCTAGTAGTCTTCATCTGTCAGAGCATTGCGCCCTGATTGTCTCGAAAGCACGCCAAACTACTGGGTTTATTCTCAGAAATTTTAAAACCGTCAAAATAAGAATCAGCATCTATAAAATTTATGTCAGGCCTAGTCTTGAATACTGCTCGTTTATATTTCGTCTTCTGCACGATAGTGAACGAAGGAAAATTGAATCAGTCCAGCACTTCTTTACAAAAAAGCGTTTGCTATTCAGAACACCGAAATCAGTCCTACCACCAATGCTGTAAGCTTAGAAGCCTTGACCCGCTGTGGCTTCGCAGATTACAGAAGGGACTATTTTTACTGTTTAAAATACTAAACATTCGTACATTTAACGCCCCTTTAATCTCGCAGGCACCTCAAACACTCATCGCACCAGTCATCGATATGTATTTGTATTTTTTCCTTTGGCACGCACAGTTAGATACCGACAGTTTTTTTGGTAAACGCTATAGCAATCTGGAAAAAACTACCTAGATGTATCAAAATTCAGCAAAGCTTTCCCTTGTTTACGCTAGCTGTCACTAGTTTTCTACATTCAGGACACCTTCCAAAACTTTTGGCTGCTGACTCTGTTGAAGCTCTCTTCGGTCCTGATAGCGTTCACGCACTCTGAATCCTGTGCCAGTCTTCATGCTGAGTGCAATATTGCTGGTTCTGCAGACCTCAATCGGCTTATTTCTCAGTCGACAGCAAACAGCCGCTCGCCGACATACCTGCTGGTGCAGAATACCGGATCCGTAACACTGAATGGAGAGGTTCTTCACTGGGCACCTGTGTTAACGCGTCCCTGTCCAGAACTTTAATTACTCAATAAGCTCTAGTTTTTTTCTCCTGAAAACACCTGAAATAACGATCAGGAGATTTTTTCACTGTCGGCTTGACCCTCTTCTGTTTATATTTTTTTGACTTTGCCTGTAAACTGGCAATAAATAAATAAAATTAAAATTTAGTTTAATGTATCCAAGTGCGTCATCCAACACATAATCACCGGTCAAAAAGAATCTCTGAAACACCAGTTTTTAATTAATGGCACTGCTTTAAAAGAGGTTAAAACACACAAAAGATCTCTGCATGTGGACAACTGCAAATTTGATGCCCTCAGAACGCTGTAAGGAAGCAGCTGAGAAGGCAACAGGTACACTGCATTGGATCAGACGTGCGTTTAAAATATTCCCCCCTGATCTCTTCGGAAAACTATATGGCATCTTCTTGAGACCACACTTAACCTACGGAATACCAGCCTGGATACCGAACTGCAACGTTTTGGTCCCGAGGCCTGTAGTTTACGACAAATTGAGCTTGTTGGTTTCATCTTTCGTCGAAAATATGAGTACGATATACGCAGGGTACGCAGGGTAAAATAAATTTATGAAATTTAAAGCTTAATTCTATGTGAGCGCTTTATTATTCAACTTTTTCTACGTGGATTTATATGGATGGCAAGTTGTAGTTGTCTAAAGGCTAGAAATCTAAACATTTATCAACAATGTAGCCAATAAATATAGCAAGAAACATATAAATCAGTTAAAAGTTGAGAACGAGAAATGAGGCCGCTTCGGGTGAACACTATGACACTGTATAGTTCAACCTATTGTTAGAGACAAAGACCACATGCATTCGCATACGATAAAGGGTTAGAAATGCAAAACGTTTATTTAAAATTAAGAAAATAACAACAGTGTAAACGGAAAAACACGTAAGCTTTGAGATTTCTCTTAGCTTTCGAAAATAAACATGCGCACCTTGATCTGTAATAAATAAATAAATTTATTTATTAAGAGCCCATGGAGCCTCGTCATTACAAACTTAGTATTGCAGTATAAATAATTACAAAGTAAATATATATATGTTATATTTCACAATATTTGGAAATACTTAGTCTCACACTGCTTCACCCGAATTAGCCTCACTTGCCGTCCCTATATATCCACGTAGAAAAAGTTGAATTATAAAGCGCTTACATAGAATTTAGGTTCCAATTTCATTAACATTATAAATTTTCTAATAAAACGTTATTTGCAGAGACTTTTTATTATCATCATATCAACCGGTCTTAAAAATATACCAGCATACATTTATTTTACTCTGCGTATCCTGTGTCGCTCGCACTCATATTTTCAACAAAAGATAAAAACAACAACCTCAATTCATCGTAAGCTACATGCCTTGGGACGAAAACGTTGCTTGATTACGCCTAGAAGTCTCAAAATAGACTCAAATGTACAACTCATATTTAAAGCTAAACAGATAGATCCATCCGCTTTACAGAACTGCAATGACTTCATGATGAAGGTTTGGATATATTTTATCTATACTCGGCAACCCTCTCAGGATTGCTGATGTCTTGATTCGCTTCTTCACTTGGTCGCCAGAGAGGCTTTTGACAGACAGAAACGTAATCATAATTTTCTCCAAAAAAATTCTCCCAAACGCAGACCACCAGTTGACATTGCTATGCATTTTTTTGTACTCGGGTGGTTTCAACTACAAAATAGTGGAAGCGAAACGACTCTATTCTCGTTGCAAGAATCCTTCTATCTTAGTTAAAATGTTTTCAACAGTTGAGGTTGACCTAATCTTTGCTTAATTAGGTCGCACTTCTTGCTATTTGGAAATGACAAAATGTTTCCTTTGTCGAGAAGTTTAGAATAAAGAATTTAGAATTTATATTTGGTTAGCACCGGGAAGGTACTGTCTAAGCAAACATTAGTAACGAAATAAAGTTAGAACAATGTGTGCAGATAAAATGTACAAATTCATAACTTGTCCTGCTATGTCAACAGTTAGCAATGTTTTAAAATTAATGGTGAACTAGAAAAAATAGGCAGTGAAAAAAAACTCCTACCATGAAAATGGAGGCCTTCATTTTCGAATAGAAGGTAGGAGAAAAAAACTGCTTAGGAAAAAATGGTCAGGTGGTAGAATAGGGTAATACTGCAGTAGCATTTCAGAATGAGATTATGAAACGTCGAGGTGATTCGTTCTTGATCACTTAGGCGTATGAAACAGAATCTCACGAAAATGCGTCAATGAACTTAAGTCCTCAGCATCATAGGATCCATAATTGAATTCTGATGATGGTTAGTATCCAAAGAAACCGCAGCATTTAAGACTGTGGACCACCGAATTTGTACGTCCGAATGACGTCATCGTTTGGAGGACGGGTTATATAGGGAGACATTATATTTCGTGGGCGTCTCGAGGTAGCGTAAATATAGTTTCAAGAGGGTTACTCAAATTCCCGATGGTCGTTTCTCCGAGTCATTGGGAAAGCTACTGGGAAAAGATGAGGAAAATATGAGGAAAATGAGGAGCGAAGAAATGTGTCCTTCTTATCATAAATTTCTCAAACTTATATTTACAAGTCTGGTCGTATTTATACTAACGTCAATGCACCGGTTAATTCATCTCCTCAGATGTCCAGTTCAGTCAGCCCCTCCATTCAACCTTCTAATTCGTTCCCCCGCGGCCGAATACTGCAATTTTCGGTGCTTTCAGCCCATCTGTAATGTCCGCAGCCCCGTCTAAAGTATTTATACCGCTTACCCGTTAAAGCACTAAGATTGACAGCTTCCTCTCTTACACGCAGTTCTCCAGGCCTCTTCGTGAGCTTTCCCGAGCCACATCGCAGCTTCAAAAATACTGGAGACCTTGATCAAAGATAAGATAATGTATCATATAAATGAGAATAAGCTACTGAGTGCAGCCTAGCATGGGTTCCTCAAAGCAAAGTCTTGCGACATTTGTCAGCACTCTTTTTTGATCACGTTCTACAATCTATGAATAATGGCTTTGCACTTTACATAGTCTATTTCGATTTCACCAAGGCCTTCGATGGTGTTGACCATGCCCTTCTCTTCCTGAAACTCTCATCTTTCGGTATATGTGGTAAACTTATGAGTTTGATATCTTCTTACCTGAGCTCTCGTACACAACTTAATAATATCTCCATTGCTACCTCAAACATTGCAAGTGTAAGGATTGGGGTTAATCAGGGTATTGTGCTAAACCCGCTTTTATTTTGTCTTTTTGTCAAGGATGTGCCAGGTTTATTTCTGAATAGTAGGCCCTTTATGTATGCCGACGACTTAAAAGTTTGCTATATATACAAACCGGCAGATCACGACACCGTGCTTGATCTATTATAAATGATCTTGAGGCTTTTTCCCAGTAGTGCTGTACATGGCGCCTCTCACTTTCTTGGCACAAATGTTCAGTTATGGTTGTTGGCGACGACAATTAGCCTCAACTAAGCAAAGATGGCCACGATCCAAATTTGCCTGGCGTTGTAAAGGATCTGGGCATATCATATTCCAACAGTCTCAATCTTTCAGAGCATTGTGCCCTGATTGTCTCCAAAGCACGCAGAACTACAGGTTTTATCCTCTGAACTTTTAAAACAATTAAATTTAAACGCCGCCTTTATTAAATGTACGTTAGACCTGGCCAAGAATACTGCTCGTTTCTATTGAGCCTTCTGTGCTTTAGTGAACGGAAGAAAAAGGAATCGGTCCAGCACTTCTTCACGAAAAGAATTTTATTGTTGGAGCACCGTAATCTGTCGTATCAAGAAAGCTGTGGGCTTGTAAACATTAATCCCTTGTGGTTTTGCCGAGTGCAGAAGGGACTCTTTTTACTGTTTAAACTTTTTGATAGTTGTATATTTAATCCCCGGCGCAGCAGTAATCGAAATTTCTTTTATTTCTTCCATTAGCTCGCACAGTTAAGTATCTTCAATTCTTTTTAGTAAACGCCATAGCCATGTGGAATAAAATTCCCCATAATATGAAAATCGAGCGAAGTTATTCTTTGTTTAAGATAACTTTTACTAGTTTTTTGCATTCAGAACAGTTTCCACGAATTTTGGGCGCCCACACGGTAGAATCTGTTTTCCTGTTCGATGGAGTGCGTGGCCTCTAAACCCGATCCCAGGTGTTACCTTGAGGGATACGGCACCATATCTGCAGCCTGCACCCGTTGACTTCTATGGCAGACAGTGAGCAACGGTACACGGATGCATTTTTGCCTTGGGCAGAATCCCGGTTCCTAGCAAAAAAAAATATAGACTGCAAACAGAATGCAGTTGTGTTAGCTCTTCCCTGGTCTGAACTGCTGTCATCCTTACAGGTGGCAGTTTTTTCTCCTGAATAACATAAAGATAGGAAAAACACTTATAATGATATAAATTAAGGAGTTTTTTCACTGCCAGTTTGGTCCTCACTGAATATGTCATCTGACAATGCCTGTAAGCCGTCATTTAATACAACTATTATTATTATTATTATTATTATTATTATTATTATTATTAGTATTAAATAACGTTCTGTGAAGTCTGAAATTGTCCGAACTTAAAGACAACTTATTTTAACCCTCTACAAGCTAGCTCGTCCCATTACCCCATGGGTCATCTTATACCCTCAATTATATCACCTAAAGCAGGTTTTCCAAAGGACGTAAATCTTACCCAAACTGAAAATCAAGATAGCGCAGTTCTCAGTAATCGCATGCTGCCTTCTCCAAAACTAATTAAGCCTCTCCAACAGACAAATAACCCTAACCATTTTAGCCAATATAAAAGACCCGACTTTTAAACATTTAATTCTTATAGCTGCTTGCCCTCACCCACAAGCCTCTATATTCCATCTAATTTTCCGTCATTCCCTTTACACTACCAAAACAGGCATATCCCGGTCTTAACCCCTATGGTGTTTCGATACCGGAAAGTTTTATTCATACACCTTTAAGATATCAATCTCAGACTTTTGTTAATGACGTTCCTTAGACCAATCTTTCTGGCGCAGTTGGCAGTTGCACTCAAATCCACAATAATTTCCAACTTGATAACCCACCTATAAATCTTTTTATAAATAACGATGACCCAAATTCGGATACTTCAACTTCCCACGATTTCATAGTACTTAATGCTCAATCTGTTATAAATAAAATGGCTTAACTGAAAGCTTTTTCTTTCGAGTTACTGCCTGATGTTTTACGTGTAACTGAATCATGGACTCATCCCTTAATTTCCGACAGTATGCTTGACGGCCATCGTCATGGTTCCAAAATATGAGAAAAGTATAAAGGTTATCAAGTTTTGGCGATGCTAGTTTGAAAGGAGGGGAAGGAAAATGGAATGCAACGATTGACTCTGCGGAGGATGATGGGAGCCTTTTTAGAAACCAATATAATATCAAGGGAACTGCCTCCAATACCAGGAGGGCCCTTTGAAAAATCCCAACTTTGCAAGTTTGGGACGGAAACAGACAAAAAGGACTTTATTACTACAGAAGTTAAATGTTTGCGTAATTTGGATTTGAAAATAGCTAATGTAGACGACAAACAAATTTCCAGTAGAAGAATATTCCATATGAAAGCATATTTAGAGGCAAAAAACTGAGAACGGTCAGCTGTGGAGCGAAGGGTTGGTAAAATGCTCATGGAGGAATTACGAGAGGTATAGGGTCGATCTACTAGAGTAAGAGCGTTAATTCGTGGGAGATTTGGGCCACAGTTAACGTGAAACAGGAAACAGAGACCGGCTTCGAGTTTTCTAACAAAGAGTAATTGAATATTTGCTAACTGGCATCTATCCGTATAACAGAAAATGGACCCAAGAAGAGAAAAAAGTCTTTGAGTAAACATCCTCTGAATTCCTTCAATCTAACTGCGGTCAGAGGCGCTCATCAGCCCAAAGGCGCGTTGTTTGAAATTAGTTTCGATTTTCAAGTACCTCGAACCTACGAGTTTTTAGTCTGAACCTCAGTGTAGAAGACACGGTGCTGGAAAATTATTAAAGAATATTTCTTTATATTCCTCTGAGTTTAAAAATTGCGACTTGGACCCTCGATCTTTGCTGCTTTCTGATATTCACGCCGGCTGTGTACTCCATGCATCTGCTCTCAATTGCGGAAGCGGCTCAAACCAAAGGCTGAGTCCTTATATCTTCATATTCTTATTGTTGAATATCGTAACTGACTCTCTGTTAATTTTGTGGCAATTCTAACATGCAAAACTCAAGTTCCTTAAGTTTATTGTCACAAAAAATTGGTCCACGACCCAGTTTTGAATCTGCACCACAAAATTGCTTGGGACCGTCTATCGGCGCCTCTACCCACTTGGCCATATTGGCAGGATATCTTGTTAAGCAAGTTAACTGACAAGCAGAAAACAAGTGCAACTATCGTTATTCTGCTAATTGTTCACCTCCCGCTAAACGGGGTAAAAGTTCAGTAAGCTTAACTAATATAGCGTACAAAGACGAAACTTGCATGGGGTGTTTCAGCCTCTAGCAGAAATTCTCAGGGATGGAGCGAAAAATAAGCAATCTAAGACAAGAAATAGATAACTTAAAAAAATCAATAGCTTGCCCAACTGCTAAAAAAGCTCTTGTTCGTAATAAACCTACCACAAAGCAATTTTCGTATTCATATATAGCTTCTTCAAGCTTACATAAAAGTCACAGTAAAACATATCGCGATAGCGGGACCCGGTAAATCAGAGGAATTTTCGCTACACCCGAAGGAGTCCCATCTAGTCCTTGCGCCACTCCACCGGTACTTCGTTCGGGTAGCATCAGCACTAATCTGGCTTTACAGCCCATCGCTACATCATTGGTAGACGTTGCACCAACATGCGATGTTGAAGAGGTTGGCGAGTTTATAAAGCCAAAGAAAAGGTCTAAGAAGAATGAGTCGTGCCGAGATGTGGCTCCAGTCTGCCCACCAGCCGGTTTATCTGGACCTATCAGGCAAAGTGAACTGGTTACCAGTATTCACTCAGCTGATAGATCTGAGTTACAAACGGGCTCTCGATTTAGTCGAAAATAGAATGTGGTTATTAAAGGTATCCCGGAGTCGGCTTCAATTATTTCAAATGAAAAAGTTACACATTACTTGGAACACCTTCAATTGTATGCTAAAACGCTGCTAACGGACGGCGAGTCCATTTACATTCTCAAGGCATATAGAAAAGGAAAGGCTCTGTCTACAAATGACTCAAATTTTCGACCAAGACCTCTTAAAATCATCTTGGAAAACGAAGCACAGGCACAGCTCCTGCTACAGAGACAATCAACACTGCGACGTCCGGATTCTGAAGTGTTTTTTTAACCGGAATATGGGTTGAAAGAGCGAATGAAAATGCGACAGCTAATAACAGAACTGAAAACACGAAAGACCAATGGCGAGGCAAATCTCAGATTAAGGGAAAGACAGATAGTTCAAGTGAAAAGATCATTTCTTTGGCCGAAGGCAGTCACCCTGCCAGCGTAACTGTCCCGTTTCAGAAACCAAAAATGTGCCCGCTTAAACTAATCGTCCTCAATGCCAGATCTCTGCTTAATAAGATGCCTTTGCTCCAGACTCTGGTTTTCATCCACCGCCCGGACATTGTAATAGTTACAGAGACATGGGCAACACCCTGTGTATCCGACTCTGAACTCTCTATTCTAGTCTAGGCTTAGATTCGCAATGATCGACATGAGGGCCGTGCTTAATGTCTTCTCTATATTAAAGCTTCATAAAAGCATTTCCCGTTTGATCTAGATACGACGTCATTCTCTGGTAGTTACTGCTACGCATCCATTATCCTGTCTCGGATATATTTACAACCCGCCTAATTCATCATCCGATGATGATGCAAAACATTGTGAAATTTTTAAATTGGTTTCGCAGTCCAATTTTAACATTAAAATGACCGCTTAAGATTTTAATTTTCCTGAAATTGAATTGATTTCAAACTGTGGTCCACCCAGATTTCAGACTTTCAAAGATACCTTAATTTTTTCTAATTGTTTCCAGCTTGTCCGTTCTTCAACGAGAGAGAAGCATATTTAAGACCTGATTTTTACAAACAACATGGCTCTTCTCTTTGTTAATTTTATGCAGGGCATTTTCAAAATTGACCATACGTTAATTCACTGTTGCCTTCCGATTGTCTTATCGAAAAAGGCTAGCAGCGTCCGTACCTATCATGCTTTTGACCTCGCAGATATGAGCTTAATTAGTAACTTTTTTGACTCATTGGACTGGCAGAATCTCTCCTCCATGAACGACGCAGCAAATCTTTGTGACTTCATGTCACTCCTTTCAAATAACATACTGGAATTTTTGCCAACCAAGGTTATAAGCCCTACACTTTTAAATCCACCGTTTCTCACTTTCTTTTGCCAAGACTAAAGAAATGGAGGACACAGTTAAATGATAAATATACTAGTTCGTTATCTGTATATCAAAGGATTGCAGAGATTTTTGAATAAGCCCTAAAGATTCGTCTTGCACATGACCGTCGGAGGGAATCTTGCACACTCAGTGAGCCAAACACTGCAAAATCTGTTGTTTAACTGTTCTGCCGTTGATCCTGCTCCAAACGAGGTTATGATATACCTACATTACGAATTAAAACTGAGAACTTCGTTTTTGAAGTCTCTGAAAAGGCAGAATTGTTAAGTGCATTCTTTGCATATCATCTTACGATGGAATTTGAACCAGTTCCGACGTTTCAGGCATACTCCTTCAATGTTATCAGCACCATAGAACTAATTCCTAGCAAATAATGCGTATGAAATACTCGCACTCTTCGGGGACTGACGGTATTTCAAACTCATTTATTAAGAGAGTGCCGAGCTTTCACCGATTGCTTAGCCATGTATTCTCAGTTTATCTTTTAAATGGATTCTTTCCTGACTCATGAAAAACGACTGTTATTCTTCCTCTCTTCAAGTCGAACGTTTGTTCGGATATTAATAATTATCGAGGCGTTCACAAAATCCCCGCTCTAGCAAAACGTCTTTTAAAAAGTATTTTTAATCAAATTCTCGACTTAATCTTAGAAAATCGGATCTTAAGCGACTTGCAATAAGGTTTTATAGGTAGAAGATCATGCTATGTGCGTCACTTTGCTTTTCTTAACCTCGTCACTTCCCTTCGTAATGACCAGCACTCAGTTGTTGTGATATACGTTGACCTGAGCAAAGCCTTTGACAAGGTACCACACAGATGATCTCATGTGAAACTGGAAGCCCTCGGCATCTGGCATTCTCTCCTTGACTTCATTGGCTCCCACTTGTCTAACCGCAGCTAGAAGGTCTTAATAGGTGATAGCTATCCGACGCTTCAGCCGATCACGAGTATCGTTTTTCGAGGCACGGTTCTAGGTTTCCTTCTTTTCATTGTGTACCTAAACGAAATTTCAACTTATTTCACAAGTTCAAAACATTTTTTACGCTGATGATCTCAAGAGCATTTATTTATTTCAAAATACACTGCCAATAGTTGCGTTGATAAAATCAACACTGATAAACTTATTCTCTCACTTGGAGCTCTAGTTGGCAGATAGTATCTTCTCCATCCAAGTAAAGATTCATGTGATTTTGCTGCGCCAAATTTTTTGGACCCTAATTATTTCAAAACAGTACACTTTAAGAAGGATCAACCA
Source organism: Schistocephalus solidus (assembly GCA_017591395.1). Classification (NCBI taxonomy): domain Eukaryota; kingdom Metazoa; phylum Platyhelminthes; class Cestoda; order Diphyllobothriidea; family Diphyllobothriidae; genus Schistocephalus; species Schistocephalus solidus. The sequence goes on from WEDG01005564.1 coordinate 158,478, forward strand.
TAAGAGTTACACGAATAAGCTAGCATTATTGCCTCATGTAGATCGAATTTCTTAAAAAACTGCACAAATATGCGGTTTTATATAACATAACTTCCTCCATCTGGAACTAAATTAAAACCTTTACCGCATGGCCGAAAGAAACTAGAAGCCATTCAAAGATGCTTTACCAGATCCTTATTCAAATGTAAAGGCATTCAAGGCTCATACATGGAACTTTACAATAGATATGATCTTCACCCAGTCTGGATCAGAAGACTCAAAAATGGTCTCACTTTTCTTTTCAAAATCACACACGACCAAGATATTCTTAGAATAATTATACTAACAAATCAAAATGGCACCCGAGACACTAGAAATTATGAAAATATTATAAAAATTCATAAATTTCAAAAAGGCCCAACGATCCAACTTCTATTCTATAAGATATGCGACAATATGGAATGCCCTCCCAAGTTCTATCAGAAAAAGTCGAACCCTACTAGACTTAAAAATAAAAATAAAACAACATCTGTAAAAAAAATATCACATACTTCTTTTTGAATAAGATAGGAAATTTTTCAACTCAGTTCTTTAACATAGAATTCGGGCTGAAAGGGCTCTGATAACGCCAAATTCGGGAATCACGCGTTTTACGACGCGATTGTAACTATTGGCGAAAGCTACTTAAATTCTGAGTTCTCCCGATGAGCTGCCGTATGTGCATCTATAATTCAAGCAAATCCAAACGTATTTTTGCGGCGATAGCCATTTCAGGCCAGATGCTCCCACGAGTAGCTATTTGACGTCCTTTTATGAACATCTGACGACGACCTGTAATGCACATAGAGATGAAGAATTTAATCATCTGGTTATGTGGTACACGATCTGGGCAAGCTGGTGGTGAGTGACCTACAAGACTCATAAATACCTATCCCCCGGCTATGCGCAAGGGCTCTCAATTTAATGATTTATATACCCATTATCTAAAAGCAGCTTTTTTTCCATTTTTAAAACTTATTAAAAAAATTTATGATAATTTTACATTTTTAAATGTTTTTGAAAAGAGTCTTTATTTTTATATATAATTTTATGATTGTTAAACAATTTGCTTAAAAACTAACCTGCAAACCTTATTATATTTTTATCTCAGTCTATTGGTTGCATTTTTATTCCGGTTTTAACATCATTTATGCTCTACGTTATTCGAATGCGCAACGAGACGCTAGCCTAGATTTTGATAAAGCTTTATGAAACGAATGGTACTAGCTGTTTCACTCAGCTTGATCAAGCATAATTCAACACTATGTTATATCATACAAATATGAAGAACGTAGGACTGCTTGAAAGTTTCTTACCGCTGAACTCTTCCTGCTCCTATTTTTTTTTCACCTTTTTTAGCAATCAGTCAACTTAGTCAAATTAGTCGGCTAACACTGTAGCGGCCGAGAATGTCAAAGATAGCACACACTGTGGAGTATATCACTAGGACAATCTGTAGCCATATAACTTCGGCAGAATCGTTACACACTTCATCATGCACACATGTATAGATAGCAGGAGAGAATAAGTTTTTAACGTAAGGTATCTATGTTAATAGTAACAAATTGTAGATATTAAAAGAGAAATATAAATATACAAGCGAATACTGGGGACTTATACAATTGATCCGCTTGGAGTGGGAGGTGGTTACGAATGATCAGTTAGATACCGGTGGGGAGTACAGTGCTGTTCGAAAATGCAGGTGAAGGTCGTGGAGATGCTGACGGTCAGGGACTTTCGAGACGGTACAACGGCGGAAACGATGGGAGATGTCAGAGGTAGGGAAAGAAGGAACACCGGCAATCTTCACAGACCATCGATCACACCATTCCCATCCGGGACCCGCACGAAAAGTGTTCCCAGTACATTCAAACAATTTTGTCGGAACTGTGGTTTGTTACATGGCCTCCTTCTGAAATGCAGCACTGTCCTCAGTGCTGTGTGGGTCGGTTTGGTAGGTGTTGAAGTGTGTGCTCCTCTCCATCCCACCGCTGCCACCAATGTAGCGACCGAGAATGTCAAAGATAGCACACACTGCGGAGTATATCACTAGGACAATCTGTAGCCATATAACGTCGACAGAATCGTTTAACACTTCATCATGCACACATGTATAGATAGCAGGAGATAATAAGTTTATAAAGTAAGGTATCTATGTTAACAGTAACAAATTGTAGATAGTAAAAGAGAAATATAAAGATACAAGCGAATACTGGGGACTTATACAATCGATCCGCTTGGAGTGGGAGGTGGTCAAGAATGATCAGTTAGATACCAGTGGGGAGTGCAGTGCTGTTCGTTAATGCGGGTGAGGGTTGTCGAGATGCTGATGGTCAAAGACTTTCGAGACGTTACGACGGCGGTAACGAGGGGAGATGTCAGCGGTAGGGAAAGAAGGAACACTGGCCATCTTCACAGACCATCGATCACACCATTTCCATCCGGGATCCGCGCGAAAAGTGTTCCCAGTTCATTCAAACAATTCTGTTGGAACTGTGGTTCGTTACAACACCACACCGGAATCGACTGCGCTTGCATCTGATTGGAAGTACTTATCCCTTCAAATCGAACGCAGACGTTTCTACCTCTGTCGAATGAATACTCTCTAACGTCAATAACAGACTAGTCTTGACTCTAACCATTCTCGCCTGATACCTTCATTCCCATTCTGTTAAACTGTTTTGACTTCAAATTTTGCTATTTCTGAACCTTGCAAAATAGGTTTTTTTACTTAAAACAAGCTCTTCATTTCTAACACGGCTTTTTAAGCAAACGAACAAACCAAATCAAAAGTGGTTAATGAAAAGAGGAGTTTGTTTGAGGTTTTTCCTGTGTTCTAACGATTTGACGGTGCCCAAGCATATTCAAATCAATAAACCTATTTAAACATTTTTATGTTTGTCCTTCCTATCCTAGAATAATGCTGTCCCCTCTTTTTTATTTTATTTATTTATTGCCAGTTTACAGGCAAGGTCAAAAATATATACAGTAGAGGGTCATGCTGACAGTGAGAAAAACTTATAACCGCTGTTTCAGGTGTTTTCAGGAGAAAAAAACTGTAGCTTATTGAGAAATTAAAGTTTAGGACAGGGACGCGTTAACACAGGTGCCCGGTGAAGAACTTCTCCATTCAGTGTTACGGATCCGGTATTCTGCACCAGCAGGTATGTCGACAAGCGGCTGTTCGCTGTCGACTGAGAAATAAACCGATTGAGGTCAACAGAGCCAGCAATATTGCCCTCAGCCTGAAGTCCGGCACAGGATTCAGAGTCCGTGAACGCCATCAGAACCAAAGAGAGCTTCCACAGAGTCAGCAGCCAAACGTTTTGGAAGGTGTCCTGAATGTAAAAAAATAGTAACAGTTCGCATAAACAAAGGATAGCTTTGCTGAATTTTGATACTTCTAGGTAGCTTATTCCAGATTGCTATAACGTTTACCGAAAAGAACTGTCAGTATCTAACTATGCGTGCCAAAGGAAGAAATAAAAATACATCTCGATGACTGGTGCGCCGAGAGTAGTCGAGGTGCCTCAGAGATGTAAGGGGGTTAAATGTACGACTATTTAGTAGTTTAAACAGTAAAAATGGTCCCTTCTGTAATCTGCGAAGCCACAACGGGTAAAGGCTTATAAGCTCACAGCATTGGTGGTAGGACCGATTTCGGTGTAAAGAATAGAATACACTTATTGTAAAGAAGTGCTGGACTGATTCTATCTTCTTTCATTCACCAGCGTGCGGATGGCTAAATAGAAACGAGCAGTATTCCAGACTAGGCCTGACATACATTTTATAGAGGCTGCTTCTAATGTTGACGGTTTTAAAATTTCGGAGAATAAACCCAGTAGTTTGGCGTTCTTTCGAGACAATCAGGGCGCAGTGCTCTGACAGATTAAGACTACTAGAATATTATATGCCCAGATCCTTTATAACTCCAGGCACATTTAGATCGTGACCGTCTATGCTTAGGTGGGGCTGATGGTTGTCGCCAATAACAATAACGGAGCAGTTGGTCCCAGAAAGTGAAAGGCGCCATGTGTGACACCACTGAGCAAAAGCCTGAAGATCCTTTTTAAAGAGTTCAAGCACGATTTTGCGATCGAACGGTTTATATCGATAGGCAACTTTTAAATCTTCAGCGTACATAAAGGGCCTACCATACTGAAAACAATCAGAAATATCGTTGACAAAGAGGCAAAATAGAAGCGGGCCGAGCACGCTGCCCTGAAAAACTCCACTCCTCACATGTGTGGGGTTGGAGATAACATCAGAAATTTTAACCCGTTGTGCGCGAGCATTCAAATAGGAAAATATTTAGTTCAGAATCTTGTTATCTATGCCGATCACGGTCAACACGATCAAAAGCCTTAGTGAAATCAAAGTAAACGGGGTTAATCACCAAACCGCATGCTCTAGATTGTAACACATGATCAAAGAAAGAGAGCTGGCAATGATCACAAGACCTTTTTCGAGAAAACCATGCTGAGCCGCATTAAGTATGTTAGTATCTCTTAGGTGACGCATCATCTTGTCTTTGATCAAGGTCTCCAAGATCTTCGAGACTGCTGGTAGTGTATTTATTGGCCTAAAGTCGTCAAATGGCGTAGGTCAGCCATGTTTGGGAATAGGCACTATGTGCGATTCCTTCCATAAAAAAGGGAATGTTTTACTTTCAAGAGCACGATAAAATATCTTATACAGAAGGGACGGAAATGTATCGTTTACATCCGCCTTTAGAATCCTGAACGGGACGCCATCTGGTCCTTGACAGTAGGATTGACGAAAACGCCGAATGGCTACGGTCACGTCCCAGAGGGTAAAAGTTATGGTTTGAGGACGTTACCGGTCCAAACCCGGATAAAAGGAAAGATAGCGACAGTATGTTCACTTAACGTTCTAGACAAGAAAGCATTGAAGCTATCAGCAGTCAACTTAGTGTCAGCTATTGGGTTTCCTAAGGCATCTCGAAGTACGGGTTGCTGCGTTTTTCTCTGCGCTTTTACTGTGAGCAAAAAGAGCTTCGCACTATTTAACGAAGGGTATTTGGCAAAGTTGACCTCATCGGCTTGCCGTTTTTCGTCAGACAGCCTCTAATCTTCTTCAAAGATTTGTTGGATCAAGAACAGGACGGAGGTGTCGTTTTGTAGATGAAAACGACGGGAGAGGCTACGCAGTCTATGGCGGAATGATAAAGGGAGGTAGACTTCATCCTTGACATTAATTATTTTCTTACTGGGAACAAAACGATAAATGAGTGAACCTAGAACTTCGTTAAAACTATCAGTAAAACTATTCACATCTGAGCATACAAAGAAGTTAGTCCAGTCGTGGGAATTAAGGTGTGTTAGCAATGCCCTCATATTTGCTGATCTGAAATCACGGAAAAACTATTTTTTTTGGAAAACGTTTCAGCAGCCTCAAGTTCTAGTTAATAAAGTACAATAGTATGATCAGAATTCCCAAGTTGATCTAAAGGTTAAACTGACAATGGCTGACAACCTCGACAAAGAATAAAATCAATTATGTTTGATCCTCGGGTGGGAAAATCAACTACCTGTTCCCACATGCCTATATCTATGGCCTCAAGTAGGTCTTCGAACATTGCAGGACCAGAAATTGGAAGACAATGAACTTCAGGAAGATTAAAGTCACCTGCAATCAAGCTAGTACTTAAGATTTAAGTCAGCTGCAGCGTGAAATGCCAGCGAGAGACAAAGATCGTAATCCTCGCTGGCATTGGGTGGGCGATAGACACTACAAACGAGAAAAGAGTAGGTATCTCTTAGAACTACTCGGAGCCAACAGCTCTCTTCTTCCGCGGTAAATTGGCGAAAGTTCAACGAAAGAAATGTAAGTGGTTACCTAGCATAGATACAGCTTCCTCCGCCACGGCCCTCATGTCGATCATTGCGAATCTAAGCCTAGACTAGAATAGAGAGTTCAGAGTCGGATACACAGGGTGTTGCCCATGTCTCTGTAACTATTACAATGTCCGGGCGGTGGATGAAAACCAGAGTCTGGAGCAAAGGCATCTTATTAAGCAGAGATCTGGCATTGAGGACGATTAGTTTAAGCGGGCACATTTTTGGTTTCTGAAACGGGACAGTTACGCTGGCAGGGTGACTGCCTTCGGCCAAAGAAATGATCTTTTCACTTGAACTATCTGTCTTTCCCTTAATCTGAGATTTGCCTCGCCATTGGTCTTTCGTGTTTTCAGTTCTGTTATTAGCTGTCGCATTTTCATTCGCTCTTTCAGCCCATATTCCGGTTAAAAAAACACTTCAGAATGCGGACGTCGCAGTGTTGATTGTCTCTGTAGCAGGAGCTGTGCCTGTGCTTCGTTTTCCAAGATGATTTTAAGAGGTCTTGGTCGAAAATTTGAGTCATTTGTAGACAGAGCCTTTCCTTTTCTATATGCCTTGAGAATGTAAATGGACTCGCCGTCCGTTAGCAGCGTTTTAGCATACAATTGAAGGTGTTCCAAGTAATGTGTAACTTTTTCATTTGAAATAATTGAAGCCGACTCCGGGATACCTTTAATAACCACATTCTATTTTCGACTAAATCGAGAGCCCGTTTGTAACTCAGATCTATCAGCTGAGTGAATACTGGTAACCAGTTCACTTTGCCTGATAGGTCCAGATAAACCGGCTGGTGGGCAGACTGGAGCCACATCTCGGCACGACTCATTCTTCTTAGACCTTTTCTTTGGCTTTATAAACTCGCCAACCTCTTCAACATCGCATGTTGGTGCAACGTCTACCAATGATGCAGCGATGGGCTGTAAAGCCAGATTAGTGCTGATGCTACCCGAACGAAGTACCGGTGGAGTGGCGCAAGGACTAGATGGGACTCCCTTCGGGTGTAGCGAAAATTCCTCTGATTTACCGGGTCCCGCTATCGCGATATGTTTACTGTGACTTTTATGTAAGCTTGAAGAAGCTATATATGAATACGAAAATTGCTTTGTGGTAGGTTTATTACGAACAAGAGCTTTTTTAGCAGTTGGGCAAGCTATTGATTTTTTTAAGTTATCTATTTCTTGTCTTAGATTGCTTATTTTTGGCTCCATCCCTGAGAATTTCTGCTGGAGGCTAAAAACACCCCATGCAAGTTTCGTCTTTGTACGCTATATTAGTTAAGCTTACTGAACTTTTACCCCGTTTAGCGGGAGGTGAACAATTAGCAGAATAACGATAGTTGCACTTGTTTTCTGCTTGTCAGTTAACTTGCTTAACAAGATATCCTGCCAATATGGCCAAGTGGGTAGAGGCGCCGATAGACGGTCCCAAGCAATTTTGTGGTGCAGATTCAAAACTGGGTCGTGGACCAATTTTTTGTGACAATAAACTTAAGGAACTTGAGTTTTGCATGTTAGAATTGCCACAAAATTAACAGAGAGTCAGTTACGATATTCAACAATAAGAATATGAAGATATAAGGACTCAGCCTTTGGTTTGAGCCCCTTCCGCAATTGTGAGCAGATGCATGGAGTACACAGCCGGCGTGAATTTCAGAAAGCAGCAAAGATCGAGGGTCCAAGTCGCAATTTACAAACTCAGAGGAATATAAAGGAATATTCTTTAATAATTTTCCAGCACCGTGTCTTCTACACTGAGGTTCAGACTAAAAACTCGTAGGTTCGAGGTACTTGAAAATCGAAACTAATTTCAAACAACGCGCCTTTGGGCTGATGAGCGCCTCTGACCGCAGTTTGATTGAAGAAATTCAGAGGATGTTTACTCAAAGACTTTTTTCTCTTCTTGGGTCCATTTTCTGTTATACGGCTAGATGCCAGTTAGCAAATATTCAATTACTCTTGGTTAGAAAATTTGAAGCCGGTCTCTGTTTCCTGTTTCACGTTAACTGTGGCCCAAATCTCCCACGAATTAACGCTCTTACTCTAGTAGATTGACCCTATACCTCTCGTAATTCCTCCATGAGCATTTTACCACCCCTTTGCTCCACAGCTGACCGTTCTCAGTTTTTTGCCTCTAAATATGCTTTCATATGGAATATTCTTCTACTGGAAATTTGTTTGTCGTCTACATTAGCTATTTTCAAATCCAAATTACGCAAACATTTAACTTCTGTAGTAATAAAGTCCTTTTTGTCTGTTTCCATCCCAAACTTGCAAAGTTGGGATTTTTCAAAGGGCCCTCCTGGTATTGGAGGCAGTTCCCTTGATATTATATTGGATTCTAAAAAGGCTCCCATCATCCTCCGCAGAGTCAATCGTTGCATTCCATTTTCCTTCCCCTCCTTTCAAACTAGCATCGCCAATACTTGATAACCTTTATACTTTTCTCATATTTTGGAACCATGACGATGGACTCCGGCATCTGTTGATGATTTTGGTGTGTTCTGATGTTTTCAAATCTTTGTTGGTGGATTATGCAGTCAGCCAGTTCGCATATCGATGATGATCTTGTGACCTCTTATGTCCCCTCTTCGTTTCGGCCGTGTTATCTACGATGAGTTCCTCCTCTCTTAACTCCACGGGGTTTATTAACATGAGCTCTGACAGTTATATTATCTCTTACCTGACAAGGAGCGTTCCGAACCCTCATACGTTGTCAGCAACATCACAAAACTATTCCATTGCATCGTATCAATCCCATTAACTCTAGCTTTAAATTTGTAGAGAAATAATTTTTCTCCTTGTTTTTTTTAAATGGCGGCTCGCCGAACTCCGTCCCCGATTTAACCGTAGCGGTTTGTTACCTGCTTCTTTTAAAGTGCAGCGTATATGCCAAAGATTGTTGACTATTCGTGTAAAAATGGCAAATAGTTCTCAATCGGATATTAATACCATACTACTGATGTCTGCTGTTTATATGGCTGCTAACGTAGTGCAGCAAGTATCCACTTTGTATTTATTTACACCGCGATACTAAGTTTGTAATGATGGGGCCCTCTGGGCCTTCAATATACAATACATTTATTTATTTGTAATGAAATTATTATTGCAATCGAGTAAGGGAGGAATGACTTTGTGAGATTTAGCGAAAGAACGTAGGGGGGAACACTTGAACAACGGATCTGAAAGTATTATCATTGCCAATTGCTCGATATTCCTTACGCCTACCCCACATGATCCTCATTTTTGAAGATAATTAAAATATTTGTGCGATCCTTAAGTGGACCGAAAAAGAACTTATGGACAGATCCTTTAGCCGTTTTCGAAATGTTTTTCAGCCGGATTTGAAGAAAGTGCGGCACCTTGGAAGAAGCAGCATTTGATATAATGGTCTTTTTGTGAAATGAAATAGAGGAGGCCTTCTGTTAGGCTTTGCAATATATCGTGGAAAAACTTAGCTCGTTATAGGAAACCGTTTTCGAGAAATAATGTGAATAGCTTGCTTAGTAAAGGTGGATGATCTCTTATCTGTTAATTAAGTGAGTTTAGAATGTTATCAGTTCCAAATTAATGGGTTTTTTTATGCGTGCTATATATTTTTGAATAATAGAAGGCGAGCAATTAACGGTTTTAAGAGGTAAACCTTATTTTTAAATCAGAGGAATCAAGGGAAAGAGGCTAGTTTTAAGGGTAAAGTGGTTGGCAAAAAAATGATGTTAACAATTCCGCTTTCTCCTAGTCCTCTGTGACAAATTTTTCCCCAACAGCTCATGGCATTTTCAAAAGAAGGGGTCAGAGGGCGATTTGATAGAGCAAGAATGGACTAAACGGCTAGGCCAGAAGGGGAAAAATTGACGGTCTGTCCCCCTTAGACTACCTCTCACGAGATACGCACAGCGGGACACACGATTACCTCGCAGTTGCAGCCCCTTTCCTGTACATCGAACGCCCAGCGCACATTGCTTTCGCTGATCGTTGGCCACTATTGATGCAACCTTAATTGGAGCACAATTAACGGCCTAATGTTATACCATAACCAGCAAATGGTCCCTTCAGAGTGGGCAAGAATGGGCTTGTCTCCATCGAATTTTAAGCCATATTTACCATGTGGTCAGACTTGTTGCAAAGACTAGCGAAGTCATCAGTGTTTGAAGTTAAACTCAAATACGCAATATTTACTAAATAAAATAGTGTTTAAGCATTGTTATTTGGGATTTTGATGAACTGATTATGGATGCTTTGTTTAAGTTAGTCATTTGAGGGCATTTATCTGCCATGCATGTGCCAGCCCTTATGTGTGATTTGTTAGATTGACTTCTCGGTCCTAAAGCAGCTGATACTGAGGTAGGTACTCCATTTGCCCCGTGTGCCAGAGGGGGCTGGAGGAGCTAAACGACGGGGCCAGAAGGGAAAAAATTGATGGTGTGGCCCTCTTAGGCCCCCTCACAAGAAAAAAAGGCACAGACGACCCCCCCCTTTTCCATATACCGAACGCCCAGCACAAATTGCTTACCCTGATTTTCGGCCATTTTTGATGCACCCGTAATTTTGGCACTATAAAAGACCCAATGTTATACAATTAATAGGTCTTCGTATGAATACATTTAAGTCATTTCTGCGCTCTGCCTACTTACTCATGATAAAGAACATGCGCAGTTGAAATTTGCGACGTATGTTATTATTAAAAAGATAAAAAAACTCACATACATAGGAAAAGCTTGTCATAGTCAGTAGACATTGCTGCCATTATCCAAAGGTGGATCCTAAGATAAAAAGAAATATGTTGGTTACCGAAGCATAACAGGCTAGATGGACATTATGAAAAGAGTTACAAATCATCAACACCAAAGTCATGATTAAAATATATACCACTTCAATAGGCACGTTCAGCACACACCAACACCAAATTCGGGATTAAAATACATACTACTTCAATAATCACGTACACCAATCACCAACATCAATGTCAGGAATAAAATACATACCACTTCAGTGGTCACATTCACCAATCACCAGCATCAAAGTCAGGAATAAAATCCCATACAATGTCCCTGTGTGCCCAGAATACGTGTTTTGTGGTTTATGTCGTTAAAAAAAATAACTGCTGCCATTATAGCAGCAGAAGTTCCAAACTGAATGAAATCACCCTGAACGGCTCATCGTTTATCATCGGTGTAATATCAGGAAAATCGTTAAACATGGAAGCCGTTAACTGTAAAGACATTGTGATAATTACCGTGTCTTCGGACACAGACAGTGTTGTGCGAATTGCGCCACTGGTGGGACATCCCAGAAGCTGAATATGTAGGCTGGATTAATTCAATGGAATAGTTTACCTTCTTCATTGCCTACCGGCATTTTTTTCACCCACCATTCCTGTCTCTTGTTCCATGAAACCGGTCAATAGCAGTTCTGTGAATAACATAAGCAAAACTTGTATTCGATCTAGTATTTTGCCGAATGGCGTCTGCATATGTCAAGGAAACGTTACAACTTACCAGTGAAAACTGCATAGAGCGGGAAGCCATTAAATGACCGCTTCAATTGATCCGCCCCAGCGGGCCGAAAGGGCTCTGACGTGGCAGTTACTGTTGGGTATAGCTTCTTCAATCCTGAGTTCTCCCGATGAGCTGTATTATCTGCACCTAGAAGTCAAGCTGAAAATCCAAACGTACTTTGCGTGCGGTGATAGCCATTTCACTAGAACCGGATACTCAGGCCAGAATCTCCCACGATTAGTTATTTCATGTCCTTTTATAAACCACCTACGACGACCTGCAATTCACACAGAGATTAAGAATCTTATCATCTGGTTATGTGGTACACCCTCTGGTTATGGGCAAGCTATAAGTGGTTGTTAGTGACCTACAAGACTCATAAATACCTATCTTCTGGCTATGCACAAGGGCTCTCAATTTAATGATTTATATATCCATTATCTAAAAGCAGCTTTTTTTCTATCTTTTCTTTCTATCTTTAAAACTATTTTTTAAAAATATGATAACTTTACATTTAAAATGTTTTTGGATAGCGTCTTTATTTTTTTATGTATAATTTTTATGATTAGTAAACAATTTGCTTTTTAAAAACTAACTTGCAAAAACTTATTATTTTTATCTCTGTCTGTTAGTAGTGTGTTTTTTTTCCATTTTTAACATCATTTATGCTCCATGTTATTTGAATGCGCAATGAACCGCACGTCTAGGTTTTGATATAGCTTTATGAAACGAATGGTACTAGCTGTTTCATACAGCTAGGTCAAACATAATCAACACTATGATATATAATACAAATACGAAGACTGTATGACTGCATTGAAAGTTTCTTACCGTTGAACTCTTCTTGCTCCTAATCTATTTTCACCTTTTTAGAAATCAGTCAACTAAGTCTAATTACTCGGCAGACCCCACACCGGAATCGACTGCGCTCGCATCTGATTGCAAGTACCTATCCCTTCGAATCGACCGCAGACGTTTCTACCTCTGTCAAATGAATACCCCCGAACGTCAATAACAGTCTTGTCTTGACTCTAAACAATATTTCCCTGATACATTCATCTTCATTCTGTATAGCTGTTTTTACTTCATTTTTACTATTTCTAAACCTTGGAAAACAGGTTTTTTTACTTAAAACAAACTCGTCATTTCAACACTGCTATTTTAAGCAAAACAAACAAACCAAAAGCTTAAGTGTTTAATGAAAAGAGGAGTTTGTTTTAGGTTTTTCCTGTGTTCTAAGGATTTGA
>WEDG01005570.1:0-15884 GCA_017591395.1 Schistocephalus solidus
CTATCTGTGTGGTGCTACCCCTAACTAGTACCCCTACACCCGATTTGCAAGTAGGAGCCCATTGAATGAAGGGCTGTGGTAAATAGCTCGTACAAACGTGGTATCGGAAGCCAAAATGGAGCACATCTCTGGCCATAATTCATCTCAAACTAATACTTTCGGAGTGTGCAGATTAAATGTTAAGAGTCGGTTGCAATTAAAGGTATTTGAGGGCAAGAGTGAGCGAAAGCAATATGGCTAAAGGCACTATCATAAGACAAAATTCCCTTCTTTGCCCGGTTGCCTTAATATTCATGCGGCTAGTGAATCCAGCCAGGTCACCCGGGAAAGATGGAGGCATAATCCCTGGAACAAGAATTTATTAGTCTGGCGTTGGAAATCAAAACTAGAACCCAGCCTCAGGGACAGCATCAGATAAGGTTTGCTCGGCCATCACGTGCAGCTCTCACATTCTTTGCAGATGGCCTTACTTAGGTCAGGTAATTGCTCGGTCTGTCACAGCAGAGCCATTAATTGACATCATAATCACTTACTTGTTTCAGCTCACAGATACTGTCACTAGAAAGCAGTTTTCGCCGCGTCCTACCCACGTGATTTGTTACTCTGTAAATCCCCTTCCCTGCGCCACCATGCTGTGGGGCACACAGTGGACATCGCGAGAATCGACGGTTGAACATGTGGACTCTGCCAAGGTGAAGTCTCAGTTCCGAGTAGGACGAGGAAGGTCGTTAGGGTTGTTGATGGACAGGGACGCGAGAACCATGACTACAGCAGCTCGTATGGTTGTCTCCTTTCGCGGGAATTTCGCCTTGGTTGAGGCTGAAGACGTGGCCGGACACCGTCGAATGATCTGTGGCCGAACACCGTCGAATGATCTGTGGCCTGATAATTAACACCATTTTTGCTCACTGCTGGTGTTTGTTCGGCAATTTACGACCACGGTAATTGCTCAACTGTTCCAACGTAGTTTCTTTGTTCGCGTGTGCACTAGATCGCATAAATAATTTCAGACGTTTCATGCCTGATATCTGTCTATGGTCTGTTTGCAACTCTTCCCTCGATGTGGTATGAAAAAGTCGGTTGAACATTTTCGGTATATTTTTTCCATATATGGGCACGGTTGCCAAAATTTTCGACCACTATACGTTGGTCTCTCGTTTCGTTCTCGCGTGTATCTGTTGACCAAGTTGAACGAGTAGATATTTACTCTTTGGCCTGTGGTTCACTGGGGTGCGCCTTGGCATGCCCGTGCAATGCCCTTGTGCAACCGTCTTTCTGATCAATTTGGTGGTCGCTGTTGAAGCTCGAGACTCGCCTCATAGTAATCGCTTTTCTGGCCAATTTAGTTTTCAGGCCTCGAAAATTTTTGCAGCAGAGTAGGTTATTTTCTTCCACTTGCAGGCCCGGGATGTCGACGTCGTGATTTTCTTTGACGCTTAACAGTCGATTCCGTTCGATGACTATGAATGTACCCTCCACATGCTGGGTCCAGAATTTTGCTATTTCGGAACTGTCTCGGTCATGCGTGTCGAAATCAGTGAACATACAGGCTTGCTCTTGCCCTACTCGTAGAATGTGAACTTTAGGTATGTCTTAAGAGAACACTTCAAAATTGTAGGATTTGGTCGTATGATTCGGCAGCATAAAATAAGTGGTACGACAGCAGTTAGAATCACTGTTCGTCCGACACCACAAATTCTGAACTCAGGGTGTAGTTTGCCCTTTCGTTGTGTTATGTCGAGAAACAGACTGTCCTATTGCCACGTCATTGTACTTTTGCAGTTAACGCACCGGGCTCCCATCTCTGTGGACGGTGCGTTTAAACTGGTAGGTGAAACAGCACGAGGATATCTGCGGAAATATTACAGTTTTTTATAGCGAGTTGGGAGAGCTTGGAAGTGGCCTGACATCTTGCCGACCGAAGAGGCTTTTGGCAATGTCTCAGTCAATTGAGGAAACTTTGTGATTTTTATTTACTCACTGCACCATTTTTGAACTCATGTCCAGATTTAAGGAGGCAAATCAAGGATACCCGGCCCTTAGCGTCAGTCCAGACGGACATACCCCTCAGACCTCCAGGATCTGTTCATGCAGTTCTTTCACACAACATGCTTGCTATCAGAATTTAGCCCGCTGTATAGCACTATTAGGGCAGCAACCTAGTTCTTGTGTGACCGCGCACCGAACACGTCTTGGCATGTCTAAAGCCGGCACGCGTACTCACCCTTCTCTCTTGATTCCGATTTGTCTCGTATGCTGCTGCTTGCGCTCCCATGCAAGTTCGGGCGTGTCTTGATGCACCTGACATTTGAATGTACCCTCCCCCACCGCACAATCCTTAACCCCACAAAGTTGTTTCTCGGCTTAGTAGTAATTTTTAGTAAATTTGCTGGAAGAAAACAACCAAAAAACCAATTTTACATATAATTATATGTCAATGGTGTTTAGCATCGTTCGGGCTTCGCTCAGTTGGTTTATTCTACGCAGATCATGTATACTATGTAGCTTCTCTTTACTAATCTTAACTGCAGTAGGAATATGATTGCATGTGTGGGGTAGGAATTGCTCATCTACCCTATAACCTTTAATGCTTACCCACAGGAGCATGGTCTTTGTCGTCCTTAATCAAGGGGCCTATAAACCATTTCCCTCGCATACTATATCAGTTAGTCGGTCCGAAGAAAAAGTGCAAAACTTGTCCACTAATTAAAGCTTACAGAGCGTCCTGTTGCGTTCCCGCTAAAATTTTCACACTTATGGAAGTTATCCTTCGTACTGGAGCACCTAACAGAAAGCCGAATTACGACAGAGCAGTTAGAAAGCGAAAAACCTCAGCTCCTAAATGCAGCTTGGAAAGACCAGAACGTAACTGGTGCCAGGAAGTTAAAAAAAAACAAAAGCGGAATACTGAGATAGGGAAGATAGAAAATTGTGTTAAGGGTGGTCCGAAGTGCTCTAAAACCGGATTAAAGATGGACAACAACCATAAGCTTCCGATAAGTGAAGGAAAGACGCATAAAGCACACTCAGTGTCACATAAACAAAGCAGCTTTTTGCTTATTCAAGCATGGCATTGAAATAACCACATCTATATGTCATGCAGAGAGGTACGATGTGCTACCTTTGCGATGACAGGAACCCTGAATTAAAGACTCATGAGATGGATATTCTTGACTTCCAAAAGGAATCAAAGACGTTCTTTAAAGAATCTGCACGTGAAGACTAATACGGTTTCTTCAGGCAATCCATTGTAGGGATTGATAATGTGCTGATAGGAACCTGCTGAGTTCATGTGCCCGCTTTTGCCTTAAACGGTTTCTGTGGTCTCCAGAAATGGCATTTATTACGATTTTTAGACAAGTCACGTGTTCGACCATCGCAGACGATGCAACTGCCACCGAAAAGTCAGCAACCACCAGGTATGTTAAATACTATATCGAATACTGTATCAAATACTGTACTAAATATGGCTAACCGCTAGTTAGGTTTTAGCTATGCTCCGAATCTCCGCCTGGAACAGATGCAAATGCCGAAAGTGAACAGAATTGTTAAGAATCAATGATGACAACTGTGAAGCGGCATCCAATCCACCGCCCTGGAAGTCCTCGCTCGCGTATGCCATCGCCAGTGGGGACTTGTCCGATGACAATAAAGGGGAATTCCGCAATCTGTTTTCCGTTAAGCATAGGCTGCACACGACTCGCGGGGTAAAAGCCTGTTGCCACAGTGACTGAGGGAAATAAAAATGTTTGAATGACACATAACGTGCAATAAATTCTAGGGTACGCTGACCACCATGAAAACCTTCTTCGAGTCCACCAAGACAGTCTTTGTTCCCCAAAACAAATAGATTTTGTTGATTCTCAGCTCCAACGCAAGAACCTTGCAGATGGAAAATTGAAACTCCTGTGCCGATGGGTTGAGAGCTCCCGAGGTAACAATAGACTCCCACAAACGGAAAGCAACAAAGATCCCAACCGCTGGCTTAACTCTCTTTGACAGCAAGGCAAAAGTTGTACGGTGGGAAGGCATACGGAGCCCACGTTTAAAGGTACAGTGACCCTCAGCTCACGTGAAAATCTTCGTCCGTTTCCTACTCAGTTTTCTGAACATGCATCTGAAATTCTTCCAGCAACACAGGAGGATTTCGAAAACAATGCAAAAAAATAAAGGACCTGAGCCACACACCCTGGTAACTGCAAGATGAGTACCAAGAACTGAGTACCTACCTCTACACCACCTTGGTCCATCTAAAGAAACTAGATTGAAGTCCTCAAAGTGGCTGCAGGTCAGCGCGTATGGGATGAGGTGGGGTTGCTTTGAATCATGAGTGTATGCGATGAAATACAAGTGGCCTCCGGTTAAATTAACTCCACAGCTAAAAAAGGTTACCAATAAAATGATTGCAGCCTGCCAAAGCTCCCATGAATTGAACCACGGTTACTACAAGACTACTTCAAGACTGAATAATGGTTCGTGTCATGAACAACAGGGCAATATCTGAAGTGTTTGTCTTGACAAAAGGGGTAAGGAGGAGCTGTTCATTAATCCTCACCTTATTCAGTCGCATGTTGGCCGCTATACTGATTGGTGCTTATCCTGAGATGCAGCCGAGGACCGACATCGATTACCATACTGACCGAAAACTGTTCAACATTTACTGCATACAAGCATCTTCCAGAGTATAAAAACCTATCGCCATGACCTACTCATCAAACATGACGGTTCGTTGATAACTACAACGACAGAGGACAAGCAGCGGATTGTGGACATATTTGTCTCCAGCAACACAAATATTCAACTGGCCACCAGCTCTGAGAAAGCAGCACTATTTTTATCGAGCTAAACTATCCTAGAGTTACAACTAAACCATGATTAAGGTGAATGGAACTCACCAGGCACCTAAGATTTACCGTTTCCAAAAAAGCATCATCAATGCCAAAATCAAAAGCCTGAACAGCATTCAGCTGGCTAAGGCACTTCGTCTGGAACGGTTGCTACATCCTGCTAAACACAAAATTACAGATACACAGAGCCGTTTTACCGACAGATTTCTTTGACGGGACGAAGATTTGGACTGTCTACGAGGACAAGCAAGAACGCCCAATAAATTTCACTTCAGCTGCCCCTGCAGAATAATAAGGCTGGGCTGGTAGTGGCGCCAGCCCGGAGGTGACTACAAAGGGCCTTGTATGCCGGTGCCAGATCGATAAATCGAGCGACCGAGTACTCATCGGAGGCCCAGGCTTCAATCAATTCTCGGCTTGTCTTGCATCTGGCGTGGGCGATGATCTTCGTGGCTGCGAAGTTAAACTCGTGACCCGTTTCGTAGGTGTGGGCAGCCACTTGCAATAAACCGTCACCCCGTCTCACAGCAAGCTTATGCTCGTGTATGCACGATCCAAGCATACGTCCAGTCTGTTCTGTGTAGTTACAGGAACAGTTTTGGCACGGGATGCGATAAACTACTCCCGACTGCTCATTCGGATTTAATCTGTCCTTGATTCTCATGACCTTACTGCGCATGGCAGCTTTGGGTCGGTGTGCGATTCCGACACCAAGTCCCGCAACAATGCGCTCGGTCGCTTCTGACACGTTCTTGATATATGGCATCGCATGCCATATCGTAGGGGTAGGTTCTGGTTGGGTCCTCCGCGGTCGAACACGTAGGCATCGGCTTATGAACGCCTTCGGATAGCCGTTCCGCATAAACTGGTCGCGGAGGTAACGGGCCTCACGTGCTTTTCCGCCGGGTTGCTGCAATGAGTCTGGATGCGCTTGAATAGTGTTCTCACACAGCTTTGTTTGTGAGCCCCCAGATGGTTGCTGGGAAAATTTGAAAGCTGTGTGGTGTTCGTCGCTTTCCTGTAGACAGCCGTTTCTATTTCACCATTGGGACGTTGCCTGACGAGTACATCAAGGAAGGGGAGCTGCTGTATTTTTCTGCTTCCCTCGTGAATTGTATATCTGGGAAAATCGAGTTAAGGTGATCATGGAAATGCTGCACCATGTTCCTCTTCAGGATACAAATTGTGTCGTCTACGTAACGGGGCCAAAATATAGGCTGCTGTCGGGTGAAAGCGATCTTTTCCAGCTCTTGTAGGACAAATTCTGCAACTAAACCGGAGATTGGGGAGCCAATTGGAGTTCCCTTGATCTGCTCATCGGTTTCTCCGGCAAAGGTGAAGTGAGTCTTTTGGCAAAATTCGAAAGCTTCATAAGGTGTTCAATTTTGCGAGAATTCTGGGTTTCGTCGTATGACTCCTCAAATTTCCCGCGCAGGACTTCTTCTGCTAAGCTCGGCGGGATGGATGTGAATAAGGACGTCACGTCAAAAGAGACCATCATTTCGTCCGATTGAATCCGCAAACCTTGGAGGTCTGCCAGGAATTGGGAGGCCGAACGGACTGAGGCAGGCGAATTGTTTTGGAGGAATTTCAATTTCGAGTACATCCATTTTGCTAGATTATAGGTGGGGCTGCCTTTCAGGGCGACTATTGGCCGCAGTGGAACATTTGGTTTATGGACCTTTGGCAGACCATCGAAGCGAGCCAGAGCCGTATCCGTTGGTTTCATTGGGCGCCGTTCGTTCTCCGTAATCACATTTGGGCGTTTGAATTCTCCGAGTAATTTATTCAAACGATTCGCTACCACTTTGGCTTGGGCGTCCTGTGCTGGTCTGTAAAATTCTCTATCATCAAGTAGAGCCTTAGCTTTCTCATTGTAGTCTTCTCGATTCATTACGACAGTTGATCGCCCCTTATCAGCGGGTAGAATGATAATTTGTTCGTCCGTCCTTAGTTCCTTCATAGCTTTTGACTCACTCTTCGAAACACATTGGGTTGGTCTGTGTGCCATCAGCAAAGATGTTACACGTTGTCGGACGGAGTGTTTCTCATCCTCAGTTGTTTCAGTTCTCACAAGCATTGATTCCAGGGCTGCAATAAAGTCGACAGCGTCGGCATCGGCGGTGTTAAAACAAGCTTCATGCCGCAGCACCCGTTGTTGTTGCTCAGTTAGTTGTTTGGATGAGAGGATGTGGGCCAAGTTCGAGCTTCTTGTGTCGGATGCTTTTAACTTATTCCGTTTTTGTTCCAAAATTACTAGCTTCTTGACTTGTCTGTGCTGCGCTAGAGCCGAGACTGTCTTACCAAGGTCCTCAGTTATGGCCTCACCGAGAACGTGGGCACTCCCTCTTATTCTGCTCGATCACAGCGCTGTATTTTTGTAGCCACCGGTGGGAGTCATCGATCAGAACTCTCGTCATCTGCTTGATACATCGCCTGACAACTTCCCTGCCCATGGCCGTGTTAACGGGTGCCTTATATCTCAGGCAGCGTAGCGTCAGTCCCTCTTGCACGCATTGGTGCAAAAACGTAGTTGCTCGTAATGTTGCTGCCTCTCGTGCAGCGAATATTTCCCAGCTCCGAGCTGTCCTCGAAGCGCATCGCTGCGGAATTGTTCACGCGTCCACCATAGATATAATACGAGCGACGCCGCAAGACTGACTAACCCAAGACCACCAGGAGCAGCAAGCTCTATACTCTGAAGATGGAAGCGAGAAGGCTTTAGAAAAGTCATTACAATTTGGTCCACGAACTCGCCCCCTCTTCTTCTTCGTCTTCTGCAGGAGATAATGAACGCTATAAGATATCGGGACCTCGAATCTTTACGCATATGAATTTATGCTATGGGCTCACAGCCCTCCACTCGGCACGCAGATGGGAGGCTTTTGCGAAGCGAGAGTCATCAACAGGACGTGCTGGTAACCGACTGCAACCCCGACGAAGGCCCCAAGGTAAGATGCCGCCATGTAAGTTAAATACTCTTTTATTAAATTTGCCTGCTAACTGTTTTGATTTCAGCAACCAACCAAATAACCGGGAAACTGGAGGACTTGCATACTCCAGATGATAACGCTACCATGGAGACACGATGGTGTCAACTGCGAAATGTCATCCAGTCCACCGCTTTTGATGTTCTCGGATGCGCACGACGTCGACACCAGGACTGGTTTGACGACAATGATGCCGACATCAGCAACTTACTCGCGGAGAAGAATGGACTACACAAAGCCTACATGGACCTTCGGACTGACGCCACCAAGCAGCCTTCTTCAGATGCCGGCGCCTCGTACAACAACGGCTGCGGGAGATGCAGGATGCCTGGATGATCCGAAAGGCTGAGGAAATCCAGGGGTATGCGGACCGCAATGAAATGAAAAAAACTTTTTCAAATCCATCAAGGCCATCTACGGCCCGTGTATCAAGAGTACCGCACCGCTGCTCAGCTCTGACGGCACAACACTGCTGACAGAGAAATCGCAAATTCTGAAGCGTTGGGTCAAGCACTTCAGAAATTTCCTTAATTTCTCCTCAGCCATCTCCGATGCTGCCATTGACCAGCTCACTCAAGTGGACACGAACAATGACCTGGATCTGCCGCCTTCCCTACCAGAAACCATCCGGGCCGTGTAGCAGATTTCCAGCGGTAAAGCACTGGGATCCGACGCAATCCCCCCGGAAGTCTACAAGCACGGTTGGCTCCGGCTGATGGCAGAACTCACAGAACTCTTTCAGGAGATGTGGCGCCAAGGACAAGTTCCTCAGGATTTCAAAGACGCGACCATCGTCCATCTATACAAACGGAAGGGGAACCGGCAACTCTGTGATAATCACAGAGGCATCTCGTTGCTCAACATCGCCGGGAAGATGTTCGCCAGTATCCTTCTCAATCGTCTTAGCGGTCACCTAGAGCAGGGCCTGCTCCCAGAAAGCCAAAGTGGCTTCCGCCGACACCGCGGAACCACCGATATGATCTTTGCCGCCCGCCAGCTACAAGAGAAGTGTCAGGAGATGCGAACTCACCTATACACTACCTTCGTGGATCTAACGAAAGCCTTTGACACGGTGAATCGTGACGGACTGTGGAAAGTCATGCAGAAATTTGGTTGTCCTGAGCGGTTCACGCACATGGTGAGTCAGCTTCATGACGGGATGACGGCGTGCGTCACTGACAACGGGACGGTATCCGAAGCATTCGCAGTGACCAACGGAGTGAAGCAGGGCTGCGTACTGGCCACCATCCTCTTCAGTCTCATGTTCTCGGCTATGCTGATGGACGCCTACCGTGATGAGCAGCCTGGTATCCGCATCGCCTACAGAACTGACGGGCACCTTCTCAACAGTCGGCGTATGCGGGCTCCAACGCGCGTGTCTACGACTACAGTCCATGACTTGCTCTTCGCGTACGACTGCGCCCTTAACACCGTGACGGAGGAGGACATGCAAAGGAGCATGGAGCTCTTCGCCGAAGGCTGCGCCGATTTCGGATTAACAATCAGTACAGCGAAAACGGTTGTCATGCCCAGGCCGCCACCCAGCGCGGAATACAATGCTCCTCGAATCAATGTCAACGGTGCTCAACTCAAAAACGTGGAAACCTTTGCTTATCTAGGAAGCACGATATCGCGCAACAGGAGAATCGATGACGAGGTTGCCCAACGGATCTCCAAAGCTAGTCAGGCCTTCGGCCGGCTGCAGGCCTCCGTGTGGAATCGCCACGGTATTCACCTGAACATCAAACTGAAGATGTACAAGACCATAGTCTTAACGGCACTCCTTTACGGAGCTGAGACCTGGACCGTCTACTCGAACCAAGCCAGGAAGCTTAATCACTTCCATATCAGCTGCCTCTGCAGAATACTGAAGCTGAGATGGCAAGACAGGATCCCGGACACGGAAGTCCTGGAGCGGACCGGAATCCTCAGCATCCATGCCATGCTGAGGCAAGTGCAACTGCGATGGAGCGGCCACCTGGTAAGAATGGACGACGAGCGACTACCCAAACGACTTTTCTACGGTGATGTCGCTACGGGTTCTCGCCGGCAGGGAGGTCAAAAACGACGCTACAAGGACACTTTGAAGAAATCGCTGAAGCAACTGCAAATCAACTCGGCGACCTGGGAGGACCTCGCCCAGGATTGAGCGGCATGGAGAAGATCAGTGAAGACTGGTTCAGCAATCTATGATGCCAACCGGATCGCCGTCGCCAAGGCCAAAAGAGTGGCACGAAAGTCACCAGCGCCCCGGACCAACACCGTCGACGCCCAGGCCCTGCCAACGTACCCACGCTGTCAACGCATCTTCCGCCCGCGAATCGGCCTGGTTGGACATCTTCGGACGCAATGCACCAACAATCAGACAATTCCAACTTCTAAGTCTATTTCTGCCAATCCTCCTTCAGACTCCCCCACCCTCACTCTTGGCATAAATTCCATTACTCCCACCATCATAGAGACCACATCCATCTACTCATCGCCTGCTACCCCCATCACCGCAACCACCATCGCCTTCGTCTTCACTACCACCACCACCATCAGCGACAGGGAATCTCTCCTAAGCTGTACTCAATGCGACCGTACATTCACCTCACGCATCGGCCTGGTCGGTCACTTGCGAATACATCGTACAGAGACCGGTGAGCCAGTGCCTGGAGCACCATTATACAGCAGAGATCGTCGCCTCCACTGTCCTCACTGTCATCGCACATTCACTCATCGCATGGGCCTATTCGGTCACATGCGCATCCATGACAGCGGAATTCACCGCAATGCCGACAACACCGATACCCCATGCACACCTTACGCTCCTGCCATTCTTAGCGCCCCTGACACCCCCACTACCATGAATGACATCCCCCCAGCCTCTACCGATTTCTCCTGCCAACACTGCGCCCGCAACTTCAACTCACGCATCGGCTTGGTCGGTCACCTGCGAATCCATCACACGGAGGCTGGTGAACCAGTGCCTGGGGCTCCGACATACAGTCGACGCGCCCGCCTTCACTGCCCTCACTGCTCTCGCACATTTACACACCGCATGGGCCTATTAGGACACAGGTGCCTCCACGACAACCTCCGGTAAACCACCGGAGGCTAAGCTACATCAGCGCACACTACCTACACCAATACATCGACAACACCCTCACAATCACCATTTACCAGAGTATATCACGGTCTCCTAGAAACCGTGGCTGGGAAGTCTGCCAATCTGACGCTTCCACCAGACCACGCCGTCGGCTCAGTGTATGTGCTGTGTGTGTCGAGTGGCTGACCAGTGGACTGGGAGTCAGACGGCGATGGCTGCTCCATATCCCCTGAGTTAGTGAATCCTGGTGTGTGCGTAATGGGGGCCAGGTCATGCTGTGGCGCGAGAAGACGGGTACGCAGATCCGTCAGCCAATGCGCCCACTCCCACATCAGGCAACTGACCGGCTCGGATATTGTCTGATGGTGGGGGTTGGGGAGAGAGTGAGGTCGACAGCCCAGCGCATGTTCCTCACTATAAACAATCTGACGCGCTTAAACTATCACGGTGCGCTAAAAAGCCGTGGCTTGGAAGGTTGCCAACTGACGGGAAAACTCGGACCGCGTGGTCAGCCCAATGTGTGTTTTGCGTGGAGTGGCTGACTGGTGGTCTGAGAGTCAGGCTGCGATGGCTCCTTCTTAACGTGACCTCTGGCTATCTCACACATGTGAGATGTAAGCCGTTCAACCCCCTGTTGTGTGAAATCCTGGTGCTTGTGTTTGGGGGGCCAGGTCGTGTACGTAGTACACGTAGACGAGGTCACCAGCAGCTGCGCCCGCTTCCGCATCAGACAACTGACCGGCTCGGACAGTGGTCTGATTGTGGGGTGGGGAGAGAGTGAGGTCGAGAGCTCAGCGTATTTTCCTCACTATAAACAATATGACGCGCTTGAACCTATCACGGTGCGCTAAAAGCCGTGGCTTGGAAGGATGCCAACTGATGGGATAACTCGGACCGCGTGGTCAGCCCAATGTGTGTTTTGTGTGGAGTGGCTGACTGGCGGACTGAGAGTCAGGTTGCAATGGCTCCTTCTTTATGTGGCCTTTATGGCACTCCCACTCCGTGGGATCCGAGCCAGGTGGGGTGGCACGCCCAGGGGCGGCTACGGCCACGCCAGCCACCTGCGCCCTCTCCCATATCCGGTCTTCTTGACTCTGTATTGACACCGGGCTCAGGTGCGGGAGGAGGAGAGAGTGAGGTACCTGCAGCGCAATGCTACTATCACTTAAAACTAATTCACGCGCAAGTCATTGTCCCTGCACCACCTGGTGTGGAGCATACGGTGGACCTCGTCGAAATCGACGGTCGAACTGCCATGCCAGTGCACGATGGCACATTTCAAGAAGAGAATGATCAGGTTGCTAATACGATATTGTCACGTCCGAATTAAAAAATATCGCCGTATGATTTAAGAATATTCTTCGACTTTCCAGTCAATCTTTACGACGCATGAATTGGAAACCCTCAAAACGGCAATCCTAGACAGTGCACAGCGTCATCGCAAATCACGTGATGACCAGCTGTCTGGGAAATTTGAACAAATCAGTCCGAGAAAGCAACCCTCCTCCAATGGTGTCCTGGTTCACAACTTGTCCTCCCATCGGCTCACTCAGCAACAACTAGCGGTTCTATCCTATGACGCAAAATTCAATACGAAAGATGCTCGACCCGAAGACTTCATTGCATCCTTCGAGTCGGCGCTCCAGAAACGCGATGCGATTGAGGAGTGCAAAAACGCCATACGGCAACAAGTGGCAAATCTGTTCCTCCAGTGCCAACGTCAGACAGCGATTTCAAAGGCAGAAGAACGAGAACTTCTTAAAATACGAAAAATAGAGGACATCGTAACCCTGCCAGCAGACAAAGCGCGCCCGACTGTCATCATGGATCAGTCTGAGTTCGGAGCAAAACTGAGTAACTTCTTGATGGACAAGGAATTCTATCTGCCATTGAATACCAGCGACTTTAAAAATCTCGTGAAAAGCATAAACAAGACAGTCGACCAGCTGAGGAAGGTGGAGCTCTCACGCGAAGAGAAGCGCTGGCCACAAAGCTCACTAATGCCGCGATGGCATCGCTTCTACGGCTTGCCAAAGTTTCGCAAGCCAGGAGTGCTCCTACGCCCCATCGGCTCCTCACGTGGCACCC
Source organism: Schistocephalus solidus (assembly GCA_017591395.1). Classification (NCBI taxonomy): domain Eukaryota; kingdom Metazoa; phylum Platyhelminthes; class Cestoda; order Diphyllobothriidea; family Diphyllobothriidae; genus Schistocephalus; species Schistocephalus solidus. Next base: position 13,017 of record WEDG01005570.1, read on the forward strand.
CAACCTTTGGGCTATCAAAGTGGTTCTTTCAGCGACTTTGTTTCCTAACCAAGGATTCGGAGTAGACAGGGAAGTCAGCTGACGAGTTATTAACACGCTTCAAACATCTTGAAGTAGAGGCAGACGAGGTGATGGTGTCCTTTGACGTGATCTCCTTACTTACCTATATCCCACCCGCATTGGCTATCGATACTATCGACGGCTTTCTCCAGGAAAAATATGACGAGACCGACCAAAAACTCCAACGAGCGCATATCATCGAACACTTAGAACTGTGTCTTTCGACGTTCTTCACATTCAACGGCCAGGTCTACGAGCAAAAGAAGGGGACGTCAATGGGCTCGCCTCTGTCTGGACTAATTGCCGAAGCGGTTTTGCAGAGGCTTGAGCAGCTGGTCTTCAGCTCGTACCCCCCGAAGTTCTGGGCCAGATACGTCGATGACACGTTCGTCATAATCAAGAGGAGTCACTTGCAGGCTTTCAAGGCATTGTTGAATTCAATCTTTCCCGATATACAGTTTACCATGGAAGAAGAAGCCAACAATCAGTTGCCCTTCCTTGACGTCCAAGTTACAAAGCTGGCAGACGGGAAGATAAGAACAACGGTCTACCGTAAGGCAACCAACCCTAAGCGCATCCTCCATTTCCGAAGCAACCACCCTGTTGGCCACAAACGCAGTTGTGTCAGAACCCTCTTCCGACGTGTCCAAACACACTGCAGCGATGACAGTGGGAAGATGGAGGAGATGGAGTACTTATATGCCCTTTATCAGCCAACGGTTATTCAAAGTCCTTTATCCGCAAATGCCTCAGGAAGCCCTGGTTTGAGCAGGTCGAACGAAGAAAAATCCACAGTTTTGGCTCGCAATCCCTATGTGAGGAACGTTTCAGAGGCGACTGCAAGAATCCTAAAACCTTTTGGGATTTGCTTGGCTCATAAACCAGAAATGCACTATCAGACAGTCAAAGTCATGAAGCCCAAAGACCCGCTACCAGTAACAGAAACAATCAGCAGGGTCTACAGCATACAATGCCAAGATTGTGATGCAAGGTATGTTTGTGAAACGGGCAAGCGACTGGGCACAAGGTTGCATGAACACCAAATTGCAATCAACCGCAAAGACAAGTTCTCTTTGGTTTATGGTCACGCACAACAGCTGAACCACGATTTTGCCTTTGAGAAAACGAGGCTGATTGGCCGAGCCAAAGAGAAGATGGCCAGACTGGTGCTTGAGAGTTGGTCCTCAACTGGCACACTTGACCGAGCTATAGACTTACATCCCGCCTACCAGGCGCTTTGTACAAGGCTCGTGTCAGTTCGGCCAAGGCCAATAATGCAAACGAGCACACGGAACCGAGAGCCCACGCTCACGGAAAAGCGGGGTGGCGGCCGAAGGTCACATGACCAAAGTCAAACACTGCCCCACCAATGCGCCCGTAAAACGGAGAACATCTCACGAGAGCATCAACGACGTGGGGGACGCCAACAGGCACACTCCGCCTTGCCTAAACCTACGACGGCTCCAGCGGACAGCGGTCACGCGAGGCCCGCCGGCGTTCCAAACCGCGCCATCGTTGGCGGTCAAAGTTCACGTCCACCATAGATATAACAATACGAGCTAACGCCGCAAGACTGACTAACCCAAGACCACCAGAGCTAAAAGCCCGAGCACTCGAAGATGCAGCCAAGGTACGCCTTTGCAGTCAATACACCTGGATCCACGAACCTCTCGCCCGCGATAAATGAACGCCATACGACGAATCCTCGAATCCGCATGAATTCATGCCATGGGCCCACAGTCCACCGGCAACGCAGACGAGGCCTTCAGCGCAGTCGAGAGTCAATAAAGTGGTAACCGACCACGCCCCTGATTTAGCGTCTCTAGGTAGCATTATGCCGCCATGTGGCAATAATTTTATTAAATTTGCTCTGCTAACTGTTTTGATTTTGCAGCAACCAACCAAATAACGGGAAACTGAGGATCGCATACCCAGATGATAATCGTATACCATGGGAGACACCGATAGGTTAACTGCGAAATGTCGTCCAGTCCACTGCTTTGATAGCTGTTCTTGATGCGCACGACGCCGATACCTTGTGGACTGGTTTGACGACAATGATGCCGACATCAACTTACCGCGGAGAAGAATGGACTACACAAAGCCTGGTTATTGACCTTCGACTGACGCTACCACAAGCAGCCTTTCAGATGCCGGTGCCCGTGGCCAACGGTTGCGGGAGATGGTGATGCTCAATGATCCGGAAAGGTTTGAGGGAAATTCAGGGTATGCGGACTGCAATGAAATGAAAACTTTTCTAAACGACAAGGGCCATCTTACGGCCTGTATCAAGAGTACCGCACGCGTTCAGCTCTGATTTGCGGCTAACATCGTTGACAGAGAACCGCAAATTCTGAAGGTTGGTCAAGTAATTTGTGAAATTTTAATTTTCCTTCACGCCAGCTATCTCCTGATGCTGCTATTGACCAGTTTACCAAGCGGATTAATGAATAATGACCTGGATCTGCTGCTCTTCCCTTTACCAGAGAATCCATCCGGCCCGTGCAGCAGATTTCCAGCGGTTAAGCACCGGTATCCGACGCAATCCCACTGGACGTCTCCATGCGCCACGGTTGGCCCCAGCTGATGGCAGAATCCCACAGCTTCCTTCTCTAGGAGATGTGGCGCCAAGGACAAGTTCCCTCTGAGGATTTTCTAAAGACGCGACTATCGTCCATCTATACAAATGGTGGAACTGGCAACTTCTGTGATAATCACAGAGGCATCTTCGTTGCTCAACACGCCGTGTTATTCGCCGCTAACTCCTCAATCGTCCTAGCGGTCACCTGCTGCGCTCCGTCTCAGAAA
>WEDG01005571.1:0-13248 GCA_017591395.1 Schistocephalus solidus
TCCGGCGGATTTATATCGAGGCGATATCGAATTTTTGAGATATTCAAAAATGGCGACAGCTTGCAGTACAGTATTGCGGATTTTGCTTATTTGGCTAAACACGGCCCCCCACCTTAATCCATTCGTAGTAGCGGTTTTTTCTCCATTGACGTCTTAACTCTCTTATTATCGCTTAATTCGAACGACCAAATTATAATCATTGGACAAAATGACCCTCACACCGCCAAAGCGACCCTCCTTCCCACATGGATTTAACGTGGAGATGCAGAAACGTTTGTTTCATATTAAGTGTATATTTTTGAAAAATATAAGATATATATTAATACAAGTGCTGAGGTGCTTCACAAGGTCATATGAGGTGCTGAGGAGCTAATCCATCGGCGATGCATTAAGAACCGGAGGGTCCTGGGACGGACGCTCCACATATGTTGTCTACAATGTAAAAGTATTGTTAATTAGTCTTACAGTTATACCCAACCGCTTTCTTGGTTTTACGTTAGCTGCAGTTTGTTTCTGTATATACGCTTTGTCAGTGTATCAAGCGACCGTTTCAGTCGTTTTGTTACAGTTGACTCCAGGTCAGCCAAGGTTGTCTTTCCGTTGGCATTCCATGCCGCAACCACCTCTGTTACAAAGATCATACGACAGTTCGACCGTCGTAGTCTGACGATGTCCACCGTATGCTCCCTGGGAAGGTGGAGCAGGGACGGTGACTTGCGCGTGATTTAGTTTAAAGTGATAGTAGACTTAGACATAGATCATAGATATACATAATCAGGCATAATAATCGTTTATCTTCGATCCTAAGAGACCGTCCTTGTTTTTCCTGCCTTTTAAGTTACTATGTAGACTTATGTCGTCCACAAATAAGGCATAAAATACGCGCTTGACGAAGTCATCAATTGTTCGTCCGCCAAGGCACGTAAGGCAGGCGATCTAATGTAATTAATAAGGATAAAATGGGATACCTACCAGTTGACCTCTGTAGGAATGGTCCTCTAATTTTTCGTTTAATGCTTTAACCGTCGACTCAGGCTCCTTTATACTGCCGAGCACTCGCTCCATGCTGTTCAAGTGAACTGCTTGGGTCTGTGCTATCCTGGCCGTGCGCTGGCAGAGCAGAATGATCGCTCTCTCCATTTTGTCTAAGAGCTCATTCAATGTTGGCCCTAGTAAGTCTAATAGATTATACGTAAGAGTTAACAAAACCACTAACCTTCTGGACGTGCTTCCTCCCCTAAGGGGAGTGTGTCGAAAGATGTCATCGCACTGTCTTGGTATTGTCTTCTGTCCTTAAATTGTGACCAATATTAGATGTGCATAACTTACTGGAGGTGATAGGCAATGACCGGTCAACTCCAGTTCGCTAACTGGCATCGTCAACGTTGCTCTGCACTGGCGTTTAGGATTTCTGTTCGGTTGTGAGTTGGCCATGTGGTAGCAGTCTACAAACGCACATAAAAACATGGGGATGAAGATTAAAGATATGAGTGTCCATATGTATATGGACACTTTCATCCTACCACTATGACATCTTCTTCCCTGCAGTGCCCATAAACCACTCACTATAGGGACTGTGCATTTGTAGTGTCCACGAGGACTGTTCGCGAAGGCAAAGGAATAGTAAACGGTTTTCTAAAAGCTACTAATAATTTCAATTAAGGCATAATTAGTCTCCAGTTGAAAATAAACGTATTTAGTAAACGATTTTGGGAATAATGCGCATCTTAGAGTGCTGTCGATATCGGCCTTGTACACTTTTAAAAGAAAAGACCGCTGTGGGTAGTCAAAGTAATCGGTCATGTTCGTGAACTTGAAGAATACTATTCGTAGACATCCACATTCATCTGACAGTATGTCAATGAATGCCAATGCCAATGCACCTTTTAGCAAGGGTAATGTCAACGTGAAAGCTATCTATGATTATACCCTGGTATTGGGTAGTATACTCCTAACCAACGGGTACTGGCCCTCCGTTGTGCTCATGGGGCAACTAAGTTGGTGGCAGTCTACCCTTTCTTCAGGTGTTCAATTAAAAGAAGACGTGCTTTGCTACCAAATAATTATAATAAAGGATGTGTGAGCACCCCGCTCGAACATATTCCAGTTTATTAACGCATTGAAAATCAGTGAAAAAAACTCATAAAAAAGTAGACTTTGTTTTATCCAGTAGGGACTTCAGATGCCTGAAAAGAAGTTCATTTAAAAGTTAGCATTCTGGCGAGCCTGAAACATCTCGAAATCACTCTGCATGGTTATCGATATAAAAAATCCACCTAAATAATCTTTCCTAATCAAAACGGAATTTAAGAAATTTAGTTGAAATTTCATAAGCTTGGACATTGCCTGTACTAACGATACCGTAGATTTGGACGTACTTCAGCCCGTTAAAAAATAGGCTGATGTCCAACTTCATAAGGAAAGTTTCGATCAAGCCTCAGTGTGACTTGGCAGTCATATATTTAGCAGTTCGATTAAGTCGTTCATACGGACGTGGAATGCGAACGTACAAACTAACCTTTTTTGACAATGGAGGAGAGTAGTGATGGCGAGATGTATGAGGTCTCAATAGCCGTTTCATTTTCAGGTGTTCGGTCTGCTTCGTAATCAGAGACCTTGGGAGTGAAATTTAATCCGGCGCGTAAGCTGATAGAGTGCCGCAGACCGACGCTCTCGAGGTTAGGAAGGCCAGCAGACAGTCGAGACTTGCGATCCGGATCGCAAGCTGACACGGCGCGCGGAGAATGAGACGTCTGACGGGCGTTCGACATTGACCTCAGAAGGACTCGCCTGCGCAGCGCTGTTTATAGTGAGGAACATGCGCTGAGCCGTCGACCTCACTCTCTTCAACCCCACAATCAAACCACTGTCCGAGCCGGTCAGCTGTCTGATGTGGAAGTGGGCGCAGCTGCTGGTGACCATGACCTGGCCCCCAAACACGAGCACCAGGATTTCACACAACAGTTGTGTTGAGACGGCATCTCGCTTGCGTGGGATATGGCAGAGGTCACGTTAAGAGAGCGAGTACGTGCAGCCTAACTCTCAGTCCGCCAGTCAGTCCTCCACACAAACACACATTGGGCTGGACCACGCGACGAGTGTTCCACGTCAGTTGGCAACCCTCCAAGCGGCTTTTAGCTGCCGTGATAGTTTCAAGCGCGCCCCGCCCATCTACAGCGAGCACATGCGCTGAGCGGTCGAGCTCACTCCCTCACAGTCAAACCAACTGCGTCAGGCGGTCAGTTGCGGACGCTGGAAGCGGCTGTCAGCCGTAGCGCTCCACGTGCGTACCATTTTGACAACGACCCGGCAAGCACACGCCAACCAGGAGTCTCACACAAACGGGCTGAACGACTCTCTTTATCCCACAAGTGCGAGACAGCCAGAGGCCCACGTAGCCGGTGCCATCGCAGCCCGACTCGTGACCACTAGTCGGCCACTCCACACACAACACACATTGGACCAACTGCGAGAGGTCTGAGTGTAATTGTCAGTTTGCAACCTTCCAACCGCGGCGGCTAACGTCACCGCACGACTTCCCTCCCTCACCAGAGCCCGGTCTCACGACACAGGCAAGAAGACCGGAGATGAGAGTGGTCGCAGGTGTGGCTGGCGCGGCCGGAGCCGCCCCCTGGGCGTACCACCACACCTGGATCGGATCCCACAGAGTGGGAGATAGCACGCAATACCTGCTTATACACGGTGCGCCTCTTTATTCCTTAATATTTACGCTTCAAGGTCACTTTTGCATGGACAACAGAACACAGTATATAAACGCATATGAGCACATTTATCGTCCAGTAAAGCTACCAGTAACCAGGTACAGAGCATACGTAACTAGACATGAAATTTAAAAGGCAAAAGGTGACAAATTATCTTATTAAAACATCTCCAGACCTCTGGATTACCTACCGGAGTATCAGCAGCTTTTAAGAATAATAGGTCAGTCGGCTGGAAGCTTCTCACACGGCAGGCCGGCACGCGCTTAGTAGACAACGATGGCGTCGTATGCGTCTGATCACGGTACCTCATAGTAATTAGGCTTAAACGGTAATTTTATCATGGCAACATTGCCTATTTGGGGTTTAAATTCAAACAGTAAAACACCTTTTTCCCGGGTTGCTTTCGAGAAGCCTGACCGTGTTTTATCTTTCGGCCTGGAAAGTCGATGAGGATTGGCCCCGTCTGGCCCCCTCTACTGGCGGGACCGTATGTGACAATGGTAGAGGCCGTTGATCCTTAGGAAGAACACCCTCAAGGAAAACTGCACCTGTGTAGAGCAGGAACTGACGCAGTTCTGTCCATTTCCTTGTATTGAAATTGCTAAGAGACCTTTCACGCTGTCAAAATTGCCGCAGCAGGTCCGCATTAAGAGCTTTTACTCTATCATCAACCATGCCCGTTGGCTTCGTTGGAGACCTACAAGCATCTTGGGCTTTCAAGCTAGAGAGTAAAGCGTACCGCATGAGATAAATGTTTAAATCTCTAGAGATTCAAACCCAAGGTTAAAAAGGAAGTTTATGCTCGACAGTTGCGTACTGTTCTTTTACAATTTCAGATCTCCCTGAGAATCTGGGCATTGTAAATGAACGCGCCAAGCATGATTTGATCATAAAGATTAGCAATATGATATAGTTCTTATAGCGGGTTTAACGTGAACAGCTTTTGGAAACATCTTCGTTTTTCGGCCTCGATGTAAAATGATAATTGTCCACGCTGAACACTTTCGCGTATTGCACATTTTCCCCCATCTAGATTGTATCAAAACCTTTTGATCGTAAGTTATAAGTATGAAGTGGAAAATAGGCATCCCAAGAAGAATAATTCGAAGAAAAGTTTTTTTGGAAAACGGTAGCAAACTTAATTCCGTAAATTTTCGACGCTGGTTCTCCAGTTCGCCGTCAGACTTGAGGTTAATGTTTTCGGTAATTCATCATTGGGCCGGTACAATAACAAGGGCGACCTCGCCATGAAGACGGCGTGCAAACGATCAATATTAACGATTAGACGTATTTAAACCCTGTCAACGCCCCCTATTTTCATTTTCGTTGTAATTTTTCCCAAAAGTCGATATTGCTTAGTCCTTCCTGTCAATGGCTGTAATTGTGAGGTGGCATCTCGTTTGGAGTGACTTGACGTCTCCGTGCACAGTGTTCAATTCTATGTGTCGGTTAATGCAGGAGTCATCTGAGTACATGGCCTCAAAAAATTCTCGGCCTTTCTTAGATGGACAGGAGGCAGCAGTGCGGGTTTTTTCCCAAGCGAATTTGCGTCCAGTTTCCAGCGTATGCACGGCAACTCGAGACAAGTGGTCTCGCCTCCTTACTGCCAATTGATGTTCGTGTAGGTGAGTGGAGTCGAATTTCCCTGTTCGAACACAATACACTGCCCCAAGGAATCCTGTAAACGATTTTTTTTATTCAAATAACCAACCCTATCCTTTGGTGGTTTTGCGCTGTAGTTGTTGGTTTGTGCTTTCCTTGGATTTGGTGTTTCCTCACGTTTCGGAAGTGCTCGTCAGTTTTTTGGTTCTCGCGCCTGCTCAGGATAATCTGGTTGCTCTTACTGTTTCACTGTTCATCTGTGATGGCGAACCTGCACGTTCTCCCACTGGGGGAGGTGGGGAACCTGGTTCATGACTGTGAATCCGTCTATACCGGCAACGTTTCGTCGTTCTCCCATTTCTTGCCCCGTGCTCCACTTAGACGGAGTTTGTGCCTCCAGCCCTCCCCCACTTTCTGTACCAACGGGCGTCAGGGTCCATCGAAGATATGGAGGGAGAACATGCGTGGCTCGCTTGCGTGTTCTTGTAGGTTGCTTCCTTGGCTTCGCGCATTGCATGTGCCCTAAAATCCCCTAAGTGACTGCATTTGTGTTCCCCCCCTTCCCCGGCGGAAAAAAATGCACGCTTTCTGTTAGACAATTCGAACATTCTTGTCTCCGTTCTGTAACCGAATTGGTTTCCATGTACCTTTATCATTGGGCTTTCTGTCTATATCGGTTTACGTAAACCATGGATGATTTTTAAATAGACTCTTTTTTTCTTTACAAACTATGTTCGCAGTTCTCAGGGGGTCTGGATTACTTAGGGGACGTCAAACGATCTCTACTGTGAGTGCAGAAGGCTGTTGTGAACAGTCACGTAGACTAATTGTTTCCCGCCAAGGTGGCAGATGCAGTCGGTGAGCAGGTTATTAATTTCTCTGACGTGTGTTGTAGTGTTCTTGTTTTGTGTTGGACCACAGTGCGTGGGCCTGCTCCCTCTCCCACTTCCGGTGTTCTCGACGTCGGGCCCAGGTGAGGGAGTGGAACGAAAGTGAGGGTGCGTCGTTGCAGGTCTACTCACTATAATACAGCAGAAGTCACCGTTCTTGCACCACTCTGCTATGGAACATGCTGAGGACATAGTCTAACGGTATGGTCGTACTGTCCGTAGTCTCTCAGACCGCGGGCGTGCGAGACTATCAGCGTAAGCCGGCCCGCGATTGAATTTGGAACTTGCCTATCGTTTTCGCTTTCAAGGAATGGTTGATTCCACTTCCATTTCAGAATATTTCTATCGCTCTTTTTGTGCACCCTTTGGAATGATAGTCAAACTAAACGTGCAAGATCCAAGTTTCAATTGTTTTTAAGACGGTAATTTGTGAACGGGGCTACATCATCATAGCTGCACCTATGATAAGGCGTTCGGCGATGTCCAGCTACCTAGTTATTGGCTTTACTTGAATGGAGAAGTGTTTAGATGGCTGTTGTATTTCCTCGGCAACCCATACGAGGAAGAATTAACAGTAGATTCTAATCGTTCGTTTTACGTTGTGGGTAGGCCAGTGAGTATGTTTCCGTGATGACATTTTGCTAAATGTACACCTTGCAGTCCTTGTCAGGCATTAATGGGCCATACTTTCTGGTTGGTTCGGTTTGGACCTTGCATTTGGGTTGGATGGTCATGTGTATTAGTTTTCGCCCTGTTGTGGACTCTTCTGTGGCTGTCCTATAGGGGTGTACGGTTTTGCTTGTCTCTATGGTGCAGCCGTTTTGGGAGTTTGGCAATCACCTCGTCGTACGCGAGGTTTGCCATCATCAACGAACATTGACAGGATTTCTGATGAAAAATTATGCGGGCCTGGTTACTACGCGTCCACGTGGGCACACGACGCAGGCTCTAAAGTTGCCCTCATTGGTCGAGCAGGTTCCCTGCGTAGCTTCTAGGCTAGTTTTATTACTGCGGTTAGTGGAAAGTCGTTCCATCAGAATGGTCTGAGACTTGGATGAGCTGTGACAGGAAGGACGGGGGGGCTGGAGTTAGGCGTCGACAGTGGGTTTCCTTTAGTTTTCCAATTCTTCGTTCGCTCTGCTTGCCTCCTGTTTGTGATTGTCGTAGACATTCCTTTTATCAAGAAATATCACAATATCTACCAAAGTTTGCGGATTTCTGGTGTCTATGTGCCTGTATCGGCGTAGATATCGGGCAGGACATAATTGGCGTCCTTGTCACGCAACTGAACACTCAAACCCGGGTGTCTGGCATCTGTTGTCGTTACTTCACGTTCAGGATATTGGGAATTGTCTGGTTGTGGTCATCACAGTCCCTCATCATTGCATCATTTCCCGGGTTCCAAAAGTCCAGCAGAACATAGGTCTGATCAGTACCGATACAAGCGGATCCCACGAAGTAACTCAGAAGTAGACGCGATCGCTGAGGCGAGAACTTTATTCGCCTGCCGTTTCGGATTCATGCTGGAATCCATCGTCAGGTATATCATACACAGTGCCTTGTGGTATTAATAGGATTTGGTCCCTATGCGTCCACTTACCTACGACAGTTACCTGCTCTCCTACCGCCCTCGTCAGTTATGGTTGCCTTCTGGCGCGATAGTTGCTTAATGGTCGGTGTACGCGTCGTTAGTCGCTGAAATTTCATCGGTCTTGTTGGATGTTGGCGTGATGCTTGCTCGGCTATCTGATTGGAAACAGTGTTCTCCTGCTCGCTCCCCGAGTGGCTAGTTACTTTGGCCAACTCAGCTCCCGATACGGTTTGAAGAGATCAGTACACTTGCGTCCATACTGGAGACAAGCAGCTCGCTCCTCACGAGCTTTTTACTGGAAATTTCAGCCTCGTCGAACTTAGATGTGTAGCCGGGTCTCGTCTCCTGAACCGCGAGTTGGGATTTGCTGTCATTTCGTTGAACTGCTGTCTCATATTCGGCCCAGTCTTCAGGTTCCAGGTTCTCAGACGAAGTTGGTTGTCTCACAACTGCACTAGACTCCTACTGGTTGCCTCTGATCTGTGTGCGACTCCAAGCGGCTTACGGTCTCCAAAATGTGTTTGATTCAGGAAAGCGCTCGCCAAAATTTAGTGTCCGTGTAATTTATTTGCTCATCTCGCTTGCGTTTGCACCAATTAACGAAGTTACACGGGTAGTCATTTTTTCTGAACACCCGTCAAAGATATTGAAATGGGGCAATTTTGTCTTCCGGTTCACTGCAGTGCGTCTCAGCACGCCGATATGACGCTCCTACGCAACTGCGTTTTTGACTGATTAGGTGGTTCCTGTTAAAGTTGAGTACCGGGTGTGCAAATATGTCAACTGATGCAAGTCGTAATCCACTGAAGTTGGTATTAAGTATATTGTACTCCGTTCTGGGTTCCGTTTGGGGTATGTTAACTGTTTTTCCAGGTCAGTCCAAAGTTAGAGCAATCGGTTGTGAAGAGGTTTTTAAGCCTTCCAATTCTCGCACCTACGCCACGTGATTTAAACGTACTCATACAGTTCGGACAGTTGCTAACCACGCGCCAAAAAATCTCGGCAATCTTTCAATCACCTGATCCAGCTGCCACCGACTGATTCTCGCATGAGGTCGATTAATCCATCCCCTGGCAGTTAGACTGTCGTAGTCCGACGATGTCCACTGTATGTCTCACAGCAGGGTAGTGCAGGGACGGGGACTAAATGTGGGCCGAGTACACTCACTATTCTAAACGCTAGAATGTTAAGGTTAAGACCGAAATTTACGCAGCCGGATACGAAGAGGTCTATGCTCCTTTGTGTTTCTGCTTCATTCGTGGCACTGTGTGCACAAACGTCCGCGAAGAGGAGTTCCTAGGCGAGGCCCTGATTTCCAAGTGGATGCGTGCATTCGTCGGATGTTTAGAAACTGTCCGACGGTACTCTATACGATGCGCGCATCGGTAGACGGTAGACGTCCACCAGTATGGCAGAGGACATGAAACTGGCCAGGGTAGGGGCCAGCATGCAGCCCCGCTTCACTATGTTGGCCATTGTCAATGTTTCTGATTCGGTCCCATTTTCCGTGATGCCAGCCATCATCCAGCCCGGGATATGACGCATCATTTGCGTAACTTGCTCAGGACAGCCGAATTTACACATTGTTTTCCACAGTCCATCGTGGCGCACCCCGTCGAAGGCTTTGGTCGGGTTCACGCACTAAATGTAGAGGTGTGTTCGCATCTCGTCGCACGTCTCTTGCAGCTGACGAGCGTTGAAGACCACATCGATGATTCCGTGGTGAACTCAGAAATCAAAGTTACGACTATCGAAATATTAGTTTCCTTTGGCTCTTCACTTTCATTCCCATGGATTTAGCGAGACGCTACACCGAATAATTACTTCAGGCCTTCCTCACTTTTGTGCCTGCCGACGCTTTACTCCAAGTACAAGATCGTTGTATAGAAACAATTTTTTTCCTTTTTCGGCCACTGTTATGAACAACTTCAAGCGGCTTCACTGGGTTCGCCCATATCCGGCTTTCTGGTTGAAGCCGTAATGCAGTTAAACCAAAACTGTTCCTGCGCTACGTAGATGACACATTTGTCATCGTCGAGAGCAAGTATTTAGACCTTCTTCACAAAAAACTGACCTCTGCATTTCCAGAAATTAAAATCCAGCAATTAAATTCAGAGCAGAAGTTGATGGACATCTCCCATTTTTGGATGTCCTCGATCATCGGTTCACTTCATCCATCCGTTTACCGCAAAGAAACATATGCTGAGGTCATCTTACACTTTAATAGTAACCACCCAATCTCTCACAAAAGAAGTTCTGTCTACAGTCATAAATCGCACCAAAGCGCATTGCTCTGACGAAGAACGTTATCAGGCGAAAATAAAATATCTCTGTAATTTTTTCCCCGAAATGGGAACCCACGTGACTTTGTGCGTTAGTCCATGGAGCGACAAGAATCCAAGCAGAAATGTAGGTCAAACTATACGGTCACCCAGCCACCAAAAACAATCACCCGATGGACTCTCCCATACGTGAAAAATGTATCTGAGGTTATCGAAAGACAGCCGATTAAACATCAGATACAAGTAGCACAGCAACCTACATATACCTTACGCTCACAACGTGTACACCTTAAGGACAGGGTGGACTGTCGTGATAGAGAGGCGTTGTTTACAAAATCCCGTGTTCCAGTTGTGATGTCGTTTATTGTGGTCAAACTGGGAAATTCATATCAACCCTCCTCAATTCCCATATTGATACTAGCTAAAATTCCAGAAACCTGTTTCGCTGATGTTTCTGCTGCTGCATGACGTAGCAACGAGGGGTTCGGCTCCTCAGTGGGTCCACCAGCGTTCATTATACGGTTTGTGGTATATGAACTGTAGATAATAGTCAAGGTTAAATTTCCAGAAATAATTAAATGACAATCATGGATGCAACTGACCGGGATAAACGGCATAACCTCTTCGCTACATAAATTAAATATTACTTGAGGTACTACTTGTTTGTTGATTGGTCATTTTGGGCTTCTTCCACAGAAATTGATTGTCTTAAAATCCCATTTTCATTAAAATTTCAGATCTGACCCTATAAAGTCACGTCTGGTCACTAACCTCCATGTCCGTCACTAAATGAAACACGACAGAGAACGCTGGGGACCCACTGAATAGCTGAACTTCTCGTTGCTACTCTATGCAGCAAAAGAAATATCGGTAAAACAGGGGTCGTAGACAATCAACCACTGTGTAATAACCACGTAATGCCCATTCTACAAACAAATAGTACCACAAGAAGTATGAATCTTATATGGTAAAGACATTATACCGTACTTCCGACATAGGTACTAGCTAAAAGCCCAGATAGTGTTTCACCGATGTTTCTGCTGCTGCTGCGTGACACAGTAACGAGGGGTTCAGCTCCTCTGTGTGTTTCCTAGCGTTCTCTATGCTGTTTGTGGTTTATTGACTCCAGAGAATAATTGGGAAAATAATTTCAGAAATTATTAAAGGCAGGACATGGAGCCAGGTGATTGGGACATGACATTTTATGAATCAGGAAAGCCAGAAATTTCTATAGAGCAATTTAAGTCCGAACCATAATCAACCACTGTGTAACCATGTAATGCCCATTCCCCACAAACGAAGTACCACAAATAGTATGAATCTTATATGGCAAAGACATTATACCGTTTTCCAACGTAGGTACTAGCTAAAAGCCCAGACACGTGTTTCTCCGATGTTTCTGCTGCTACTGCGTGACACATCAACGAATGTTTCGGCTCGTCAGTGGGTCCCCCAGCGTTGTCTATGTGGTTCCTGGTATACGGACTCCAGAGAATAATCGGGGAAATAATTTCTGAATTTATTAAGGGAAGGACATGGCGTCAGGTGATTGGGACATGACTTTGTAGGGTCAGACCCGAAATTTTAATTAACATTTGGGTCGAAGACAATCAACCACTGTGGAATAACCACGTAATGCCCATTCTAAAAACAAGTATTACTACAAGAAGTACGAATCTTATATGGCAAATAAATTGTACCGTACTTAAGACATAGTGACTAGTTAAAAGCCCAGACACGTGTTTCGCCGATGTTTCTGCTGCTTCTGCGTGACACATCAACGAATGTTTCGGCTCGTCAGTGGGTCCCCCAGCGTTGTCTATGCGGTTTCTGGTATACGGACTCCAGAGAATAATCGGGGAAATAATTTCTGAATTTATTAAGGGAAGGACATGGCGTCAGGTGATTGGGACATGACTTTGTAGGGTCAGACCCGAAATTTTAATTAACATTTAGGTTGAAGACAATCAACCACTGTGGAATAACCACGTAATGCCCATTCTAAAAACAAGTAGTACTACAAGAAGTACGAATCTTATATGGCAAAGCATTGTACCGTACTTAAGACATAGGTACTAGCTAAACGAACACGTGTTTCGCCGATGTTTCTGCTGCTGCTGCGTGACACAGTAACGAGGGTTTCGGCTCCTCTGTGTGTACCCTAGCGTTCTCTATGCGGTTTCTGGTATATGGACTCCAGAGAATAATCGGGGAAATAATTTCTGAAATTATTAAAGGGGAAGGACATGGAGTCAGGTGATAGGGACATGACGCAGGGGTCGGTTGAAATTTAAATGTACATTTGGGTCGAAGACAATCAACCACTGTGTAATAACCAAATAACACCCGTTCTACAAACAAGTAGTACCACACCTGAGCCCAGTGTCAAGACTGAGTCAAGAAGACCGGAGATGGGAGAGGGCGTAGGTGGCTGGCGCGGCCGAGGCCGCCCCTGGGTGTACCACAAAACCTGAATCGGATCCCATGGAGTTGGAGTGACATAAAGGCCACATTAAGAAGGAGCCATTGCAGCCTGACTCTCAGTCCGCCAGTTAGCCACTCCTCACAAAACACACATTGGGCTGACCACGTGGTTCGAGTTATCCCGTCAGTTGGCAACCTTCCAAGCCACGGCTTTTAGCGCACCGTGATAGTTTCAAGCGCGTCAGATTATTTATAATTAGGAAAATTCGCTGACCTGTCGACCGAAATCTCTCCCCCACCCGCACAATCAGACCACCATCCGAGCCAGTCAGTTGTCTAATGTGGGAGTGGGCGCATTGGCTGACGGGTCGGCGTACCCGTCTCGCGCGCCACAGCACGACCCTGGCCCCATTGCGCAAACATTAGGATTTACTTACTCAGGATGTGGAGTAGCCATCGCCGTCTGCATTTCCGCAAAAAAACTCCCGAGGATATCCGTTGACCGTGAAGAGCTTCCGCAGAAAACTGGACCTCAGCCTTCTTGTCGGCTGGACGTGCAATGGGTTTCCGCTCGATGGTACAGTGTTCTCCGCACGCTGCATTTCCTGGCGAGGAGGGGTCGTTACTAAAATACTCATTGAGCTGTATAGTTTTTATTCCTGTGATGGGCTCGTGTGAGAGTTCGAAACGTCAGTTGAACTAACATCTGGTCCCAGACGCCTTCCCGTCTTCTTCTA